>KE153472.1:209330-227978 GCA_000411095.1 Aethionema arabicum
TTAAATCATACTCTTAAATCATTTTAAGAAAATATATTAGTTTCATGGATTTCAATTATACCGTTAACATTACTCTCAACACAAATTATTTAATGCCGATGCATCCTTCAAACAAAATATTTTATAATTATAGTAAAATCAGTTTATTTTAAAATAAATATTTAAAATATAGTGATTAATAGAATTGTATATATACTCCTTTAGTTTTTTTTATAAGGAGTTTTAACAATTATTTTTGTTTCATATTATTAGGTGTTTTCAGTTTCTATGTATTTTTGACAATTTTACCCTTTAATCATTGAAAACAAGAAAAAAATAAAAATAACATAATCATTTTAAATTTATAAGGATAAAACTGTAAAATTATAATTTTGATTAAAAATGTGCATTCAATAAAAAAACATTATGATGTGATGGAGAGAGAGTTTATATAATAAACAAAAAAAAAACAAAATCTAATAAAATACTACGAAATAGGTAGGATAGAATCATAGAAGCCAATGATTATAATAGGGAATTTTTTGTAAACACTTATTGGGAAATTTTTTGAAAATTGAAATGATAATTTAAATATATTTAGTATATTCTCCCTCTAATTAAATGTGGTATATTATTATTACGATTTGGGCGTCATTTCTAAATAGAGTTCTCCACTATATATACATTGTATATACACTAAACATAGAGAGATATTACATATATACACTAAACATTTACTCATCGCTCTTCTCGCTTTTTCTCGCATTTGTTTATTAAGATGTCATGAAAAATGTGGATTCTTGTCTTCTGCGGCCGAATCTGGGTTCTCTCTCCTCTTTCTCTATCTCTTTTCTCGACTTTTGAATTTTTCTAACGCTCGAGATAAATAAAAGTTGCTACCTTTCTTCTTGCTTAAATACGCTACTCCCATTTTGATTTCTAGGGTTTTTTTACTTCTTTTCGAACTCCTGAATCTTGACATATGACGTTACTCTATTCTGTAATGTATTGTTTTGCATGTTCTTGTTCGAAACTTGGGTTATGCCTCGTTTTCGATGAAATTCCCTGTTTTTATCCCGATTTCGCTCTCTGGGTTTGAGGGATTTCGTATTCTATGAGAAATGTTACGACTTTTTTTGTTTGTTTTAACGTCGGTCAGTGTCGGTGATGGGGTTTTTTTATTTGTCATATATTGATTTTGAATTATGATTTGATTTTTAGGTGTCGTTTTCATGGGGGTCCTAGTGTAGAATCTGGAAGGTGATTAGTTAATTTTCAGGTGAAAATTGTCGTAGAGTTAGTGTTTATAAGAATCTAGAGAAAAAATGGTCTTAGATCCTGATTCCATACCGGGAAGCCATACCGGTAAATTTGGTGATTCCAATTTCAATTCCAATTCCAAGAAGAAGTTGTTAACTAGTGAAAGAGAAGGAAGTAGTTACTGGTTCAAGTTTAAGTTCTTCAGGAGCTGTTTCTCTTCAGGAACAAAATCAGATGGTTCTTCGAGTATACAATACGGTACCGTTTTCAAAACTCTGTTGTTCAATGTAATACACTTTCTGCTATTGATTCCTTTTAATGGTGGTTTTGATCAGCTGAGAGCAAATCAACAAATGACACAAGTAGAGACCAACCTGTTGTACCAGTAATGTCATCTTCAACAACTAGTAACACAGAAAGTATCTCATCTACTCCTCCTAACATAACCGAGGAGCTGCAACTCGCTTCACAGCTTAGGAAATTCTCTTACAATGAATTGAAATCAGTTACAAGGAATTTCAGACCAGAAAATCTTCTCGGAGAAGGTGGATTTGGATCTGTGTTTAAAGGTTGGATCATTGAAAATGGAACTGCTCCTGCAAAGCCTGGTTCTGGATTATCTGTAGCTGTCAAAACTCTAAATCATGATGGTTTACAAGGTCACAAAGAATGGCTGGTACTTTATCTAATCTAATCTAATCCTCCATATCTCAATTATACTGTGAATATAATGTGGGTTTAATGGCAGGCAGAAGTTAATTACCTTGGGAATCTTATTCATCCCAATCTTGTTAAGTTAATTGGGTATTGCATTGAGGATGATCAGAGATTACTTGTTTACGAGTTTATGCCTCGAGGAAGCTTAGAGAATCATCTCTTCAGAAGTATGTGATTTGTTTAGTACACATTACAAAGAAGTTAAGTTCTTGAATTGAAGTTTCTTTATATGTTTTGAAAAACAGGGCCATTTCTACTTTCTTGGTCAATTAGAATGAAGATTGCGCTCGGTGCAGCTCGAGGTCTTGCTTTTCTTCATGAGGAAGCTGAACAACCAGTTATATATAGAGATTTCAAAGCATCTAATATCCTACTAGACACTGTGTGAATTGAATTGAATTGAATTTCCACTATCTGCACAGCTCTGTTTTTTGATTTAAAGCTGTTTTCTGAACTTGAATTGTTTTCATTTGCAGGAATATAATGCAAAACTTTCTGATTTTGGGCTTGCTAAAGATGGTCCTGAAGGAGACAACACTCATGTATCAACTCGTGTGATGGGAACTTATGGTTACGCTGCTCCTGAATATGTTATGACTGGTACGTAAGTGTATATCATTATTTTGAGATCTAAACTTGCTGATCTACATGTTTCTTGCACAGGGCATTTGACATCAAAGAGTGATGTGTATAGTTTTGGTGTGGTACTTCTTGAAATGTTGACTGGTAGAAGATCAATGGACAAAAACAGACCAAATGGTGAACATAACTTAGTGGAATGGGCAAGACCATACTTAGGCGAGAGACGAAGATTCTATCGTCTGATTGATCAACGTCTTGAAGGAAGATTCTCAATCAAAGGAGCACAAAAAGCTATACAATTGGCTGCAAGTTGCCTTATCCGCGATCCAAAAGCTCGACCTCTAATGAGCGAAATTGTCGAAATTTTAAAACCTTTACCTGATTTGAAAGACATGGCTTGCTCTTCATCATATTTTCAAGCAATGCAGGGTGAAATAATCAGTAGAAATGGAAGTAGGGTTCTTATAAGAACAGGACAACCACCTCGAAACCACCATCTTCGCCGCTCACCTAAACCCTCTTCTTGAAACTAACTTCTTTTCCTTGTAGAGGATTGATTTTGTCTCATTGCTATATATGTCTGATAAACAACGAGGCGGGTTTCTTGTAGGGAATTGGATAAAAAAAACCGTAGCTTTTGTAGATTTTTAGTGCTTATATTGTTCAGGTCTGTTTTGGTTGTTCATTAATGATCTTACATAGAAAGTAATGCTAATGTGTTTGTTAGTTGTTTTCATTCCTTTTTCAGGGCTTTTCACTTTGCAAAGTTCATCTTCAACAAAAGGGTAAAAAGATTTTGGTATTTTAGATCTTGAATTATTTATGTTTTGACGAAAAAACCTTCAGTTTTATAACCGGGTTTTTTAAACCCTAACCTCTAATAATTAAGGTTCTTAAACCGAAATTTCAAGTTTAAACTTGAAATTATAGTATAATTAATCTAAATTTAGATTTTTTTTTCGGCAATAGTTCAAGATCTAAAATATCATAATCCCACAGGTAAATTAAATATATACTTTTTTTTTCTTTATTCAATGAATATAATAGCCAAAAGTTTATATTGCTCGCTGCTGTGATATAAGCAGGGCTCATCTAGTTATTTTTCAACAATATATTTACTTTTATATACACTGTGTTGTGTTCTTGTAGTTGCTTTAAGCTGAGGAACTGACTCATTTTAAACCAGATTTACTGGCTTTTAGTTTTACTGTCTTTTGGACTTCCAGCAGGACTGTGAGATGCAGCACCAGTTGTGTCTGAGAATGGCTTTCCAGCTCCAGCCTCGGCCTTTCCACCATTGGTATAATCAATTCCAAAAGTTGAAAGATCTATTTTTTTACCCTTCTTTTCTGCAGTAACTTTAATGAATTTACCAATACCACGACTCCATTTGATCATAGCATCTACAAGGTTTTTCCTTTGCTCAAATTCCATCTTCTTTGCACCACTTTTCTTTGTCTCAGCAAAGTTCTTCCCCATTGACGACAACGATTGGGCTACAAACGATGTTTCCTCCTAAACACCAAAATCAAATCACACATTAAAAAATGATTGATTCATTGATTACTTGAAGAAGTAAGAGATAAAAACTTACTGATGAACCGTTTTTGGAACCATCAATTGCAGCCATAGCTTTAATAAGCTTTTCAGATTTCACTGAAATCTCAACTTGGTTATCTTTTGGTGAATTGATGCAGTTCATGTATTCTTTGAGCTGTGTAAAGAAAGTCTTGAACTCTGCTGATGTTGGAGACACACTTTCCAAACTCTCAATATATTTCATCAAACCTTTGTATGCAAAAGCTGGAAACTCTCCACAAGTTTTGGGAAAGTCCTTCATGTATAACGGTAACACAAAACCACCTCCTTGTTTCTTTTCACTCGAACCGGCTTTACTCGAACCGGTTTTACTCGAACCGGCCTCATTCTTCACTTCTTTTGAGCCCTTGTTTTCTTTATCCTTCTTTTCGGCCTCACTCTTTACTTCTTTTGAACCCTTGTTTTCTTTATCCTTCTTTTGACTGGCCTCACTCTTCACTTTTGATTCTTTCTCTTGTTTGTTTCTTTCTAGAGCAGAAGGTTTGTGGTGATCAATTCCAAAAGCTGATAAATCAATAGTCTTTCCTTTCTTCTCTGCAGTTATTTTCGCAAATTTACCAATGGCTCGAGACCAATCCACCATAAAACTCACTGTTTCTTTCCTTTGTTCGAAAGTCATCTCCTTTGCACCACCCTTTTCCATGGCTTCTTTAATCCTCATCATCGCCAACATAGTGTATACTACTTCAATGGTTTCCTCCTACATTAATTAACAAATAGTTACATCAAAACCATCATTACTTCATATATACAATGCCGGTCCATCAAGTGGGCCCTGAAATACCGAGGGCTTAAAGCAAAATTCGAAATTAGGGCCGTTATTTTACATAAAGAAAATAATTTTTTTTGTTTACAAAGGTAAATATAAGATCCGGGGGCCAATATAAATTGGGGGCCGAGACAAATGTTTCGCCCGGCTTGGCCTAGAGTCGGCCCTGCGTCCATGGTGATTAAGAGTTCTAGTCGAAAAAAAATGTGTCTTTTTTCTAAGTCACCTATCAATTTATGAAAATCCAGACCGACCTTGGTTCCACGAACAATCTTAATTAACCAACAATTACTACGGTCGGCTTTGGATATATATAGATAGATAGATATGGAGAAAAGTATAGTACTTACAGATGTTCCTTTTCTTGAACCATCTAAAGCAGCCATAGTTCTAACAATTTTGGAGGTTCTAAGTTGCATCTGATCTCCTGTGTCTTTAGAGGAAGCAGGAGCAGAGTTTATATAGGACATGTATTCCTTTAGATTTGTAAAGAAAGCTTTGAATTCAGGTGTCTTGGGACATTGATACTCCAAGTCGGTGACCAAACCTGACAAACCTCTGTATGCGTAAGGTTGAAACTCTTTACATGTTCTTGGGAAGATCTTCAAGTACATTGGTAACACAAACTGTGATCCTTGTGTTTCATAGATACTGCTTAAAGCTACTACTAACATTAAACATGAGGCTAATATTTTTTTCTCCATTTTTTTATTTTATTTTATTTATTATTATATTATTTATTTATTTATTTATTTTGGTAATGAGATTAGTTTGTGGGAGAGGTGGAGTTTATATAGATCCTTTGAAAGAGTTGATTTAACTATTTTTAGTTAGTTGAAATTAGTGGTGGATGGATTTTAAGATGGTCAATCGTTTTAAATTTTGTCCTCTTTTTTTTTTGTTCTTTCTATTTTGTATAAGATCTATTTTTGATCAATTTTTTTTAATTCATATAAAATACTACATGACAATGGAAATGCTGATGATTTTGAATTTTTCATCTTGAATCGGTTTATTGGATCCTAAAATAATATATTTTTAATTTAAAATATATTTGACAATGAATTGGAGTATTGGAGCACTGTTGAAAAAAAAAAGATTTAGGTAAAGTCTACGATTAATCGTTAAAAGATATAGAAGAACTCCGATTTTTTTTTATTATCCATGAAATTAATCATGATTCGGTTAAATCGATGGAAATCAGTCGAAATCGGTCAAAATTGGTCAACTGGGTTTAACCGGTTAATCGAGTTAACCGGTTTAGTCGAGTTAACCACAGTGGTAACTGGTAACCACAGTGGTTTGGTAATCGGTTTAGTCGAGTTACTTCGGCTGGGCCAACAAAGTTGCATTGTTTATTTTGTGTTCAAGCAAAAAAAAAAATGAATAGCACAGTTTTTTTTTTTTTTTTTCGCGAAACATTAATTAGAATCAAAATCAACTCGAAGCCTTTCTGTAGCACGTTGATCGATTGTATGAGGACTTCCAAAGATGTTCACGATTCCTCCTTCTGGATGCCGATGATCAGATCCTTACAATCGCTTACAAAGTTGATCTTCTTAAACCCTAATTCCTTAATTTGGGGCATCGCGAATAGTAAGGCTCCGATCATTTTTCCGACAACAAAATTGAGGGTTTCAAGCAGAGTCGCGGATGATCCAACACGCACCGCCTACATTACAGATCAAGAATCCTACCGGAGGAGGCTTCCATTGCTGCTTTTTCTTTTGTGGCAGGGGGGGCTCGGGGTTCTTCGATTCGGCACCGGATCCTTTCTTTTCCGGTGAGATTTCTTTCTAATTGCTTCGTATATATCGCGATTGATCATTAATTGACTATAGATGTGTTCGATTTTTTTTTTTCTTTTTCAAATTGGAGATGTGTTTGATATATCTAAGTTTTAATATAATGTATATTGATTCAGATTGTTGTTGTTATACATAAATTAACATAGGTAAAAAAGAAAACATAAATTAACAAAAAAAAAAAAAAATCTACAGCTCGCTGCAATGAGATCTAAGCAGGGCCGTGTGCTTATTCAAAATTGGGGGTGATAACCCTAATTAATTTTGTACATTTTTTTTTGACGAATTAAATTCTATTTAGGCGTTGATGGTGCCGGAGCTTTGTTTCTCCTCCTTGGAGTGGCCGGAGGAGCTGTGGTGGCTGCTTGATGATTTCTTGGATGAACTTGAATAGGATTTATGGTAGGAGAGACTGCCTGACGAGCCTCCTGTGACCGCACCTGAGGCACTTTCACTTCCTCCACTTGAGCTGCCTCCGCTCGTTGAGCTTTCGCCACTCGTAGAACCTGACCCTGATGAACTACCAGAACTTCCACTAGCGGTTGCTCCGGCGGCTTCCGAAGAAGAACCACCAGAACTTCCACTGGCGGATTCTCCGGCGGCTTCGGAAGAAGAATCACCAGAACTTCCACTGGCGGATTCTCCGGCGGCTTCGGAAGAACTACCGCCTGCACTTGCACTTCCGCTTAGAGAGCTTTCACCAGCAGCAGAAGGTGATCCAGAGGGGGCACCCACGGGACTTGCACTAGGGCTGCCTGCACTCCCACCGGTTGTGTCTGAGAACGCACCTCCGCTTCCGCTGGCTGAGCTTTCGTCACTGCTTGAGCTTCCGCTGCCGCTAGCACTTTCAGATCCGGCGGATGAGGAATCACTGCCGGCGGCTCCACCACTAGCATCTCCACNTAGCATCTCCACTTCCAGATCCAGCGGCTGAGGAATCACTGCCGGCGCTACCACCACTAGCATCTCCACTTCCAGCTCCGGCGGACGAGGAATCACTGCCGGTGCTTCCACCACTAGCAGTTCCACTTTCGGCGGTTCCACCACTAGCATCTGCACTGCCGGATCCGGCAGATGAGGAATCACTGCCGGCGCTTCCACCACTAGCAGTTCCACTTTCGGAGGTTTCACCACCGGCGGTTCCACCACTAGCATCTCCACTGCCGCTAGCACTTCCAGATTCTGATGAATCACTTCCAGAAGAGCTTCCACCACTAGCTGCTCCACTTTCAGAGCTTCCACCACTGGCGGTTCCACCACTAGCATCTGCACTGCTGCTACCACTTCCAGATTCAGATGAATCACTACCAGAAGAGCTTCCACCAGTAGCAGTTCCACTCTCAGAAGAATCTCCAGATTCAGTCGAAGATGAATCAGTTCCAGAGCTTCCACCTCCAGCAGAAGCAGAAGAAGAATCAGTTTCAGAATCAGAACCACCACTAGATCCTCCACCTCCAAGAGAACCAAGAGAAGAAGCAAGAGAACCAATATCATCAAGTCCTAAAGTTGATAAATCAAAAGACTTCCCTTCATTCTTCTCCGTTACCGTCTTAACAAATTGACTTATCACTCTCGCCCATTTCATCATTGATATTATCAACTCTTTCCTCTGCTCAAACGTCATTATCCTCATACCACTCTTCTTATGCTCCATCAATGTCCTCCCTATCGTCAACAACAGCTCAACAATGTTCGTATCATCCTATAATCACCAAAAACCCCTTAATACAATCTCTTTCAATTCCAAAACCATCACATTATACCAAACTTACCGTTCCTCCACCTTTAATGTTCAAAGCAGACATACACTTATGGAGTGATTCAGCTTTTTGTTTCAGCTCCACCTCGTAGTTCGTCGATCCTGTCCCTGCTGATTCTATAAACGACAAGTAACCCTTTAACTCTGTGAAGAATTGCTTGTACTCAGGCTTGTCTGGACTTCGCATCTCCAAAATCTCGATGAATTTCAACAAACCCTTGTACGCGAAAGCTTGTAAGTCTTGACAATGTCTTGGAATTCTCTTTAACAAGTAGAGCTTTAATAAGAAATGTCCTTGTGCTTCATAGATCGTACTTGATGCTATTAGAAATATTAGACATACTCCTAATGATATCTTCGCCATTTTTTTTTTAGTTTTTATTTTATTTAGTTTTTATTTTATTTTATTTTTTGTTTTATTTAAATTTTTGAATGATTTTAACTTTTCAGGAGAAGTGATGTTTATATAAACGTTTTCAAATGTCTAAATTTTAAGTGAACCAGAGAAAATGATGGATCGATTTTAAAGGTCGCAACACAATAGCTAAGGTATGTATGTATTCTCATGTTTTCAATTATTCTATTTATAGAAATTATAAATATCTTCGTTAAAATTTTAACAATAGATACTTATAACTTTTATGTTTTAATAGAATTGTGAAGAGCTTAAAAAATTCCAAGAAGTATATAAAAATTGACATTTTTTGTTGGTATTCAATATTTAAATGTTATTATAAGTTATACAAAAAAAAAAAAAATTTAACGGTCAATAATTTGTCAAAGACGAGAACCAGGAGACTCTTTACTATAAATTTCGACTTCAATCCATCAATTTCTCAATGGTGATTTTAATCACAGATTCTAAACATAGAACACCAAAAAAACCTATAAAAACCAGACAAAGAATCACATTTCAAATCATTCATTTTTCTTCTGTAAAAAACATTTTCTCACATTTTTATTACAATGGCAAGAGTTCAGGTTTTGCTCTGCTTCACCATCCTCTTTGCATCAGCTACTCTCCTTAACGTAGTTTCAGCTCACCTGAAATACGAGCCAGCGTTATCTACGATCGAAGCTCCCAAGACAGTAAAAGATGTGGAGCCTTACACAGTTAAAGTAGTGATGACATTTGTGGTCAACCTTGAGAAAGAATGTCCCAAGTCAAAGCCTTTCCAACTCTTCTTTGAAAAACTCAGAGCATATGCTAAATATGTCTGTCCAATCGTTATAGTGAAGAAAGGAGCTGACTTGAAAGGATATGATTCCGACAGGAAAGCTAAAATTGGAAGTCTTCTTCAAGCTATGTCTACTTTTGCTCGAGGATCGGTATGTGAACAATGTGATTATATCTCGGTGCTAGAAAGCTTTGTTTAATTCATGTAATGTTGCAGATAAAGAAGGTTCTACAAGAGGAGAAGAAGGATGTGTTGAATACCTTTAACTGGATGCAAGGGGTAGCTGGTAAGATTATGGGCGGTCGCGAGGAAAATGAGAGTGAAGAGACTAAGGAGCTAACAGCAGAGCAGCAGAAGGAGATTAAAGAAGGGATTTTGAAATGGGAGCAAGTGATTACAAAATGTGTGAACACCATGGTTCAGTCTTCTTCTGAGAAGACAGAAAAGAGTGAGAAATCTAGCAGCAAAAGCTCTTCTAGCAAGAGCTCTTCTAGCAAGAGCTCTAGCTTCAGTTCTTTCCAAGACACTACTGGTGGGAGTTTGGGCAGTCCTAGTGAAAGTCCAGCTAGCAGTCCTTCTGGTTCTAGTGGAAGCTCCTTCTCAAGCTTGGTCGGTTCTAGTGAAAGTCCAGCTAGCAGTTCTTCTGGTTCTACTGGAAGTTCCTTTAAAGATTCTACTGGTGGAAGTTTGGATACTCCTGCTGAAAGTCCCACTAGAGGAGCGTCTGGATCAAGTTCTGCTAGTGGTAAAGTCTCCATGAGTGGAAGTGGAAGTCAGTTCCAAGATACTACTGGTGGAAGTTTGGGCAGTTCTGCAGAAAGTCCTAACATCAGCCCTGCTGCAAGTCCTCTCAATAGCCGCTCTGGTTCAAGCTCTTCCAAAAGTGCAAGCTCCATTACTGAAAGCTCAAGCGCCTTCAAAGATACTACAGGTGTAACATCTCTGACCAGCCCTGCTGCAAGTCCAGCTGGAAGCCCCTCTGGTTCAATCACTGAAAGTGGAAGCTCCAAAAGTGGAAGTGCCAGCAGCAAAAGCTCAAGCAGCGGAAGTGCCAGCAGCAAAAGCTCAAGCAGTGGAAGTGCTAGCAGCAGTAAAACAGAGACGAGCTCAAGTTCCTCAACAGTGGAAGAAGTAGAGAAGGAGACTTCAACTCAAGTGATGACATTCATATCAAACCTTGAGAAGAAGTGTCCAAAGAATGAGGAATTCAATGTTTTCTTCGAGAAACTTAAAGGTACAATGCAAGTAGCATTCCCTGGTGCCTCAAAGCCTTCGAGCCCAAAATCTTTGATCTCTGGAATGAGAGCTGCAGCAGGGAAACTATCAGATGCTATGGCATTTGTGAGATCAAGAATTAAAGGCAAAACAGCAGAGGTACGTAGCCAGAAACCTTAATGAACTCTGTTTAACAAAGAATAACAAATTCTGCTTCTTTTTTCAGGTAAAAACCTCCATGGAAAAATACCAAGAAGAAGTGATAAAGAGTCTGCAAGAGCTACAAGACATCAACAGTAAAATCGTGAGGGAGAATCAAGGCAAGAAACAAGGCTCTGATCTCACAGTTTCAACGACACAACGCACAGAGATTAAGCAGACAATAACGAGATGGGAACAAGTTACAACACAATTCGTGGAGACTGCTGCTCAATCCGAGAGTTCATCTTCATCTTCTTCTTCTTCTTCTTCTGCTTCTTCCTCATCTGAGAAGAGCAGCAAGAGCACGGCCAATTAAAAACTCAAAGGCAAGAAGACTACACAGCAAGAAAGATAAAGCAGTATTATTATACAATATGATAATTAATTAGTAAATAACTAAAGATTTTTGTTTTGGTTGTAAATAAAACAGAAATAAGTCTGTATATATATTC
Organism: Aethionema arabicum; assembly: GCA_000411095.1. Taxonomy (NCBI): domain Eukaryota; kingdom Viridiplantae; phylum Streptophyta; class Magnoliopsida; order Brassicales; family Brassicaceae; genus Aethionema; species Aethionema arabicum. The sequence continues at coordinate 220,847 of KE153472.1, forward strand.
ATATAGACAGTAAGAGCTTTGTGTATTAATAAATATACAAGAAGTGAGACCCGTAAAAGGGATTTTGAATTATCTTGTCCTTTTTTTTTTCTTTCAAATAACGAAAGATTTACAATGAATCTTAAAACCTATTTGAATATGTTTAAGAGATTGCGAATGCTAAAAATTACTCGGAGTTGTTTATAGAAGGCCAATTGGGAGATTTAACGCCATTTCGAAAATATGAGTTAAGGTTATTTATTTTTTGAGAAATTTTGTTAAATTAAATATCAATAGATTATAGTTCACATTTATTTATGTTTTGGAGATTTTTTCAAAATTTAGAACTTATATACTATAACTCACATTAAAAAAAAAAAGAGAAATTTTGTTAACTTGAAAATTTATGGACTATAACTCATATTTATAAAAAAAAATTGAATTTTTTTTGCTAAATTGGAAATTTATGGACAATAACTCACTTTTATATAAAAAAAAATTAAATTTTTTTGTTAACTTGAAAATTCATGGACCGGATACACAAGTATAAAAAAATTGAAATTTTTTGTTAAATTGAAAATTTGTGGACTATAACTCACTTTTATAAAATAATTTGAAATATTTTGTAAACTTGAAAATTCATGGACAATAACTCACATTTGTAAAAAAATTTGAAATTTTTTGTTAAATTGAAAATTTATGGACTATAACTCACATTTATAAAAAAAAATATGTGTTAATTTGAAAAATTATGGACAAGAACTCACATTTATAAAACAAATTGAAATTTCTTGTTAAACCGAAAATTTATAGACTATAACTCACTTTTATAAAATAATTTGAAATATTTTGCTAATTTGAAAACTCATGGACAATAACTCACATTTATAGAAAAAATTTGAATTTTTTTGTTAAATTCAAAATTAATGGACTATAACTCACTTTTATAAAAAAATTTGAAATTTTTTGTTAAATTGAAAATTTATGGACTATAACTCACTTTTATAAAAAAATTGAAATTTTTTGTGAACTTGAAAATCCATAGACTATAAGTCACATTTATAAAAAAATTAAAATTTCTTGTTAAACCGAAATTTATGGACTATAACTCACTTTTATAAAATAATTTGAAATATTTTGCTTATTTGAAAATTCATGGACAATAACTAACATTTAAAAAAAAATTTGAATTTTTTTGTTAAATTAAAAATTTGTGGACTATAACTCACTTTTATAAAAAAATTGATTTTTTTTTGTTAACTTGAAAATCCATGGACTATAACTCACATTTAACAAAAAAAATTGAAATATTTTGTTAAAATAAAAATTTGTGGACTATAACTCACTTTTATAAAAAAAATTGATTTTTTTTTGTTAACTTGAAAATCCATGGACTATAACTCACATTTAACAAAAAAATTGAAATATTTTGTTAAAATAAAAATTTGTGGACTATAACTCACATTTAACAAAAAATTGAAATATTTTGTTAAAATAAAAATTTGTGGACTATAACTCACTTTTATAAAAAAAATTGAAATTTTTTGTTAACTTGAAAATCCATGGACTATAACTCACATTTAACAATTTTTTGTTAAATTAAAAATTTGTAGACTATAACTCACTTTTATAAAAAAAATTGAAATTTTTTGTTAATTTGAAAATCCATGGACTATAACTCACATTTAACAAAAAGATTAAATTTTTTTGTTAAATTGAAAATTTGTGAACTATAACTCACTTTTATAAAATAATATGAAATATTTTGCTAATTTGATAAAGTACCTTAGAAAACTTTACACATAAATAACTAAGAGAATACGAGCTTTAGGTATGCGTTTTTTCTTTCTCAATTGTTAATACATTTTATAAAATTAAGGAGTATTACACTAATCAGTGGTTAATTGTATTTAATTAATTAATATCATTGATTACATTTAAATTTAATCGTTCCTAAAAATAGATTAAAGAGAAGCGTTAAAAGCGAGTGTAACTTGTGAACCTCTTTTGCTATTCTCTTGGCACCCTAAGATCCTTCCACCATTTTCTCTGAATAATAATTTATATTTAGACATCTTAAGTACCTATATAAACCTCACTTCTCCTGCAAACTAAAATCATCAAAAACAAAAACAAAAACAAATAAAGCAATAAAACAAAAAGAAAAAAAAAAGTTTAGTGTTTATTTCACTCAAATAACAAAAATGGAAAGAAGATCATTAGCTATTTGTCTTATTTTGTTGATTACCGCAAGCACGGTCTATGAAGCTCAAGGACATTTCTTGCTAAAGATGTACTTGAGGAGGAAATTCTCAGGACGTGGAAGAGACTTTGGAGGTTTTGCTTGCACGGGTATGGCTGCTTTCATGGCGAACTTGCAGAGGAGTTGTCCAGTCAATTCTGAGTTCAAACAATTCTTTGGATCCTTCAATACTTTCATCTCTTTCATCAAGTCTGCTAGATCTGCAAAAGATGAAAGCCAGGTTGAAGGGAAAGCTGATGCTATCTGCAATTCTATGGGGAAAATGGATTCCACTACCAAATCGGTAAGAACAAAAACTGGTACCTCAAAAGTTGTTGATCATGGAAGAGTATTTTAATGGTGTTTTTTGTTGTTGTGTTGTGAGTAGGAAACGAGGTCGACGTTGATATCGATGGGGAAGACTTTGATTAGCCAGAAATTCAGCGGGTCAAGCATGATGACGAGGGAGCAAAGGAGAGAGATGGTGATTTCTTTGATTAAGTGGTTCAAGGTGATCGGACAATTCGTGAAGGTGGCGGCGGAGAAGAGCGGAAAGTCCATTGATTTGAATTCTTTTGGATTTGATGGCATTGATGCTAGTGCTGCAAGCAGTTCCTCTTCTTCTTCTTCTGGATCTTCAAGTGACTCATCTTCTTCTGATGAAAGCTCTAGCACCAAGACTGGTTCCTCATCCACCAAAACACCCACTCCTGAAACTCCCTCATCTAGCTCATCTTCTGGTAAAAGCTCCAGCAGTGGAAGCGCAAGTGCTAGCGGAAGTGTTTCCTCCAAGAAAGAATCATCCACCTCTACAACTCCCACTCCTGAAACTCCAAGCACCCCCACTGAAACTCCCACATCTGATTCAGCTTCTTCCAGTGGTAAAAGCTCCAGCAGTGGAAGCGCAAGTGCTTCATCGAAGAAAGAATCATCTACCTCTACAACTCCTACTCCCACTCCTGAAACTCCCACAGCTACTAGCTCTTCTGGTAAAAGCTCCAGCAGTGGAAGCGCGAGTGCTAGCGGAAGTGTTTCTTCCAAGAAGGAATCATCCAGCTCTGCTACTCCTACTCCCACTCCTGAAACTCCAACAGCTAGCTTATCTGGCGCCGCTAGTGGAAGCGCTAGCAGCAGCTCGTCTGCCAGCAGTAAGAGTTCCTCAAGCAAAAGCGCCAGTGCCAGCGCCAGCGCCAGCTCCGCCGGAACAGTGCAACAAGTGGAGAATGATTGTTCCAACGATGTCAAATCATTCATTTCTAACCTCGAGAAGAAGTATTCATCAAATACAGTACTTAAAGGCTTCTTTGAAAATGTGAAGTCTTCCATTGCCTCTTCTGCATCAAACCAAAAAGACTTCCTTGGTGGTTTGATATCTGCTGGTGGGAAAATAGCTGAAGGAATGTCTTCTGTTGGCTCACAGGTTGCCAAATCAGCAACGGTACGTAACAAGACATTGTCTTTCAAACTTAACCACTCCAAAAATCAAGTCTTTGCTCCTTTCCATTATTTATGAATAACAAAATCTTCTTTTCTTTGTGCTATGACAGGCGAAGTCCTCCGTGAAATCTTACCAAGCCGAAGTGATGAAGACTCTCCAAGAGCTACAAAGCCTCAACAGTAAAATCCAGAGTGAGAACCAAGGAAAGCAACAGGAGGCCGCACAAGTGTCAACCACTCAACAGAAAGAGATTAAGCAGACAATCACAAGGTGGGAACAAGTGACGACCCAATTCGTTGAAACTGCTGCTCAGAGCTCGTCATCCTCTTCATCTTCTTCATCCTCCTCAAGCTCATCCAACTCAGCCAGTGCACAGAGCAGGAAGCTGCTCATGGCCAACTGAGCTCACAGGTCTAGCTACATCAATATGCCTCAAGTCAGCTAAAAAGACAAACCGATAATGTATAAAACCATAAGTAGTACCTATCTAGAGATTTTTTTTTCCTTGTAAATAAAACCTTAATAGGTCTAGGCAAGTATGTATGCCTATTGACCGTCTTATGCAAGTAATTAAGCACTCTGTGTAATTAACACACAGAAGTGAGACCCGTATAAGGGATTTTGAATAACTACTTCTTTTTTTCCCAACTCAAACTTTTATGATCAGTTTCCATTTCTTAACTTCTTCAATTTCCATGTATGAATTCAAAAAATGTGCGAAACCAAATTATAAGAGTGAATCTCAACATAATTTCTCAAATCAAAAATCACAAATCAAGCATTTGAGCAGGGACATAGATCTCTTTAAGAGCAAAATCCTTCTAGGTTTTGTTTCTCTTGCTTTTTGCCCTTCTTCGTTTTTTTTTGATTTTAAAGTCGTACCTCATATTCAAGAATCACGAAGGTATTTCAATTCCAGAATCAATTTGAAATAGATTACAAAAATCCCTAAACCTAACACCGAGAAATCGAACTCACTTTGAAGAATAGAGAAAGTAATAAGGTCATCTTTAAGCTATCTCACTTCCTCGGAGCTTCGATAAGATGACGATTTCGCGAAGAATCGGTGGTACATCACGACGGAGAGCAGATAATCCGCCGGAAAGATTAGAAAGTTTAAGCGGGAACAAAATAATCGTCCGCGTCCGCTCTGAATTCTGATAACGGATGTTCCATGGATTTGGGTTAACGGCGTTATTATAAGTGACGACACACTAACGGTGTTACCGAAAATATTACTGACTAAAATTTCGTTATTATTATTAGTTTGTAATTATTAATTAAAATTTTAACAACACACAGATAATTTATAAGTTAGTTATATAAGTACAAAATCTTGATTAAAAATTTAAAACATGTCCCAAATTTAAAACAGCCATAATAAATATATAGTATGAAATTCACCACACTAGACATAAAATATAATAATAAACTTAAAAAGAGAATTCACTGTAGAGATATATACTTATGTTCTTTTATTTGTAAGAAAAATGAAACCGAAAATTATTTATTAAGTGAAAAAAAATATATATAGAAAAACCTCAAAATATTTTCTTAATTACGGGGAATTATATATACACGGGTGAATTTAAAAATATTACTCATTTTTATTATAGGACCATTAATATTGAAAGCAATATGAATGCAATACATATAATATAATAATGTGTAGGAACCTTAATTTACATGGATCATAAGATTAATCATATAATAAAATATTAAAACCTTACAATTAGCATTGCACTAACCGTAAGTGAATCATACAATTAACCATTAATTTTTTTTTAAAAGAGAAAACAAATCTTTCTAAAACTAGAATGATAGAATACCTGAGGACAACACAAATTTGTGATGAAACAAGACTAGAGAAGAGAACCATAAGCCTCTTTTGTGATTCCCTCTTCACCTCAAACCAATCCATCAATTTCTCTTGCTCAAATTTAGAGTTTTTTTTTCTTTTTTCAGCACCTATATAAGCAAACATTCCTTAATGATTAAAAAACATAAAAAAAAGAAAAAAAAACATAAAAAAAGAAAAGAAAACAAAAATGACAAAAACATCATCATTAGGGGCATGTCTACTGTTACTAGTAGCAACAAGTATGGTATATGAAGTGCAAGGGACGTTCTTATTAAAGATGTACCTGAAGCATTTCCCAAAATTAAGTAAAGACTTTGAGCCTTTTGCATTCAAGGGTATCCAAACTTTCCTAGACCACCTTGAAAAGAAATGTCCTATGAAACCGGAGTTCAAAGTCTTCTTTGGAAAGCTTAGAGCTTACATGCTCTTTATAAACACAGCAGGCTCTGGATCTGCAAACTTTGACGCTCAATTGAAAGTCAAAGCTGAAGAACTCTACGAATCTATCAATGGATTGGGTGTTAAAGTCGGATCAGACGTAAGTACTAATCAAAATCCTTTTTTTCTTTCAAATGTTTACGAATGAATGAGTTATATATTGGTTTTGGGTTTGGTAATAGGCTGATACTACGGCGTTGATCGAGAATTTGATATCGATGGGGAAGATATTGGCTGAGTTTAAGAGAAGCGGTTCGTTTAAGATGTCACGTGAACAAAGGAGAGAGCTTATCATCTCTATCTTTAAATGGGCACAAGTCATCACTAAATTTGTGAAGGCGGTTGCAGAGAAAAATGGACTCAATACATCTATTGATCTATCGTCTCTTTCACTTGGTGACCTTGATGGAATCCTCGGGGGCAAGGATAATGATGATGATGATGATGATGATAATGATAGTAAGAGTTCTTCTGGAGGTGGAAGCTCCAACACTGGTTCCTCTTCCAGTGGAACTGGTAGCTAAACCGATTCCTCTACTACTGGCAGTGGAAGTACAACGAGTGGAAGCTCTAGTACTGATTCCTCTTCCGCTGGAGGTGCAACGGGTGGAAGCTCTGCTAACGATTCCTCTTCCGCTGGAGGTGCAACGGGTGGAAGCTCTGGTACTGGTTCCTCTTCCGCTGGAGGTGCAACGGGTGGAAGCTCTGCTACTGATTCCACTTCCGCTGGAGGTGCAAAGGGTGGAACCTCTGCTACTGATTCCTCTTCCGCTGGAGGTGCAACGGGTGGAAGCTCTGCTACTGATTCCTCTTCCGCTGGAGGTGCCACTGGTGGAAGCTCTGCTACTGATTCCTCTTCCGCTGGAGGTGCAACAGGTGGAAGCTCTGCTACTGATTCCACTTCCGCTGGAGGTGCAAAGGGTGGAACCTCTGCTACTGATTCCTCTTCCGCTGGAGGTGCAACGGGTGGAAGCTCTGCTACTGATTCCTCTTCCGCTGGAGGTGCCACTAGTGGAAGCTCTGCTACTGTTTCCTCTTCCGCTGGAGGTGCAACGGGTGGAAGCTCTGGTACTGATTCCTCTTCCGCTGGAGGTGCAAAGGGTGGAAGCTCTGCTACGGATTCCTCTTCTGCTGGAGGTGCAACAGGTGGAAGCTCTGGTACTGATTCCTCTTC
>KE153472.1:249755-283185 GCA_000411095.1 Aethionema arabicum
CTCATGCCGAAGCTAAGGCAGCAGCTCTCCTCGGAGTAAATATCGGAGCTCATGCCGAGAAAAAGAAGAGAGCCCATGCCGAGGCTAAGGCAGCAGCTCTCCTCGGAGTAAACATCGGAGCTCATGCCGAGAAAAAGAAGAGAGCTCATGCCGAAGCTAAGGCAGCAGCTCTCCTCGGACTAAAGATCGAAGCCAAGGTTGGTGCTCATGCCAAAGCTAAGGTCGGAGCTCATGCCGGAGCCAAGGTTGGAGCCAAGGTTGGTGCTCATGCTGGAGCACAAGGTAACTTGGTAGCTAATGCTGGAGCTCAGGCAGGAGGTAAACTCGACTTGGTATTGGAGAAATCTTTTCAACCAAGACTTGGATTGAGAGGAAAGGTTGAGTTGGGAGCAGCAGGAAAAGCTAAGGTTGGAGGAGAAAGCGGATTCAGAGGTCTTTGAGCCACTCACTCAACAAACACTTAGCTTGATTCTCAAGTTAAGCGTTTCAAACAACAGATGAAGGAGCCATGAGTTCATTTCTATTTTATTGGTTTTCTTTTATTTCTTAATAACTGAAGGAGGGAAACGCCATGTGATATTTGTCTCTAAAACTGTAACCTTTTACTACATAATATATCAATCATATCGCATGTTTTCTTAAACTACTTCGTACCTTTTTACTAGACTCTGGAGCGCTGTGTGTTCGTCGGCCAGATGAAACAAGACTTGTTCATCAACTGAGCTTTCTTCACCTACAAGCAGAGACATGATAAAGGCAAAAAACGTTATTGCAGTTTCGAGACTCACCAGACACACTGACTTGCTTCCTTAGACTATTAAATCATCAAGTTGTGTCCGAACACGAAATCTTTGTCATCAAAAAGGGCTTTCTGGTTAACGACGGTCAAGCATGCTCCAGGAATCTAAAAGTTAAAGGTTACATTTTCATAATGTTCTGCAGAAATCAGTACGACCCTACATTGGAAACAAACGAGCTAAGTAACAGAGAATATCTATATGTAAAAATTTAAGATACTAGAGAATCTTGGGGTTTATAAAAGTTAAAACGCACAAGCTTTCTTCACTCTGTCTAGTGGCTGTCTGACTCGTTTCCGGAGTCTATGTTCATCGGTTGAGGATTCTTGTAATCAGTGATCTCATCCTTGTATCGCTTCTTATCTGCTTGTGCCTTGGCTTCGTACGGCTCTTTTTCCTCGGCTACGGGTTTAAATACACAGAGTAAGGATCGTGTTGGGGAAAGACACACACAGGTTAAGACGAAGAAATGTAATTTTTTGTAGAGAATTTTGAAGTCTTACTAGTCAACTGTCGCCACTTATCTCCGAGCACCTTACCCACTTCTCCAAATGCTATTCCTGGGTGAGTCTTCTTTATGTTCTGTGCATCATAGAAAATGAAATAATGTTCAGCCACCGCAAACGCTTTATTTAAAGCTTGAATGAAAAACTCTGACGACATCATGACTGAGAATCCGTTATGCAACACTAGTCTGATCGCTAGAATAGAGTAAAAAAAGGGAGAAAAGAACTCACATCTCTTTCCATTTGGGAGAAGAACATGAAACCAGACATTGCTCTTTTTGGTGCATTGGGATCTTTCTTCTTTTTCTGCTTCTTCTTCTTAGCACTGCCTTCTTCCGTAGCTAACGCTTTTTTCTTAGGGGGCAGTCCTTTCGAAGATGAAGCTTCTTTCTTGGGCTCCTTCTTGGTAGAACTCTGACGCGAGGAAATGACAGAAAAAGTTATGTGAAACAGATAGGTCTTCTGCAAAAAAAATGATGATTGAAGAATGTGAAATGGTTTACCTCTTTGTCTCCTCCGCCTTCGCTGGCATCAGAGTCATCGGCACCAGAATCATCAGTTGGTGAACCACCATCATCATCGTCACCTGCAACGAAGTCTTCATCCTTCATAAATTGAAGTGACAAAATGTCAGAAACCGCCATAAATAACTTGAAAGAGGGCACCCAGTAACGTGATCATTGGAATGTGAAGTAACTCGATCTGACATAAACTACTTGCCTCCTCATCACTCTCATCAGCGGCTAGGTTTCTGATACGTTCAAGATGAGGGTCAACCGCATCATCATCATCATTATCCCGAAGAACAGCAGCAACACCGTCTGTGGTTCCCGCACCTCCAAGGTTCATAATCTTTATACCCTTAGAGCTGCAAGAGACAACAATGCTTATTTACCACTGCAATTGGCACTCTCGATAACTTTACATATGAACTCTGAAAAAACCGTGCTTACTTTATGAATGTATAAAGATTGTGGTACTCATTCCTCTGGATGTTACGGAACAGATGTTCATGATCAGTTTTCAGTCTTATAAGAAGATCGAAGTAATGCATGTTAGCACCACCAGCAGCATGCCTTTCAAACTCCACAAAATCAATCTAAGAATGAGAAAAACGAACGAGTCAGACAAAACAACTCTATCTCAAAGCCTAATTAAAATTCCAGTCTAATAACAACAAAATACCTCATCATGAAGTATAAGCGTTGGAGGTTTAGGTAGGAAGAAAAAGCCTTTTTCAAGTGGATAAAGAACACCATCTTCGGCTTTAAGAGATGATTTCACTGCAAAACCATCTTGGGCACTGCGGAACTTCCCTGGTTTAGTGATCTTTGCACCAGACAGCCAACGCAATACTGTGGTGAATACTTCATGAATTAGGCCCTGAAATTTTTTCACCCAGACTTAGCGATAGGTGTATGTTGAAAAAAACATAATTAATAATGATAACAGAAGCACAGACTAATAGATACCTTATAAGTTCGCTCCAACTTGTCCTTGAACTTTGTATTCATAAGTTCATCACTAATTGATAGTTCACTTTCGACAACAGCGTCAGTCTCAAACTAAAAAAGATGGTCAGCACAGATAAGTAGAGTAACAAAGATAAGGAAACACGCTTGTGAAAAGAGAAAGGAAGTAAAGGGGAAAGTACCTGCATAACGATATGTGGGTACAATGTCTGGCCTTTTCGGATTGGTGGATCCAGAGAGATAACAACAAATGTGTGAGGCTGGTTCGACTGCTCAAAAATAAAACAGTTAGCACAAGTTCCATTGTTATAATACAAAATGTACCATTCCTAAGTACAGTGCCCTGAGATATGCTTAAGAAGATTTACCTTTGGAAGTAAAAACAAGCGGACAACACTACTGTATTGGATTTTAAAATCATTAGCTTGTCCTTGCAATCGTAAAAATGAAAGATGAAGTTCCACACTGTACCGACCCCTGAGAAAGAGAAACCAACCGTGCAGTGATAAGATGATGCAGCAATACAGTAATACCAGCAAACGATGAAGTGTTATGCTACAGCCAAGAAAGGATGCATTAGGAAAAATTATTTACCTGGGTGTGAGGATGGCAATACCCTCAAATGTGACAACAGCCTCCTCTGCTCCAGCACCAACATCAGCCATTGACAAGATCTTGTCACGGAAGACCTGACACAGACCATCGAAAATAACATTAATTTACTTAAGGCATCACCTTATATTTGAGAAACTTCAGAAACTTACTTGAGCAGGTGGGCGGTTTTCATCACCAACAAACTGGGTGTTGGAATTAGGAATATGAAAACTTATCTCCATCAACGAGTCTTTCTGAAATCACAAAGAATAGAATCATGAAATCAGCTGGCATAAGTAGTCTTACATACCTATCAAGCACAGGGACTACAGTTCTAAGGAAACCAGGTGCCAAACAGAAGTAACCTCATTAGCACCAGCAGTATCATCAACATGAAACTCCAATATCACGTCATTTTTCCCTTGAAGCTGAGTCTGTGAAACATCAGCTAAGGACACTTCAAAAGCTTGCTTCGCACCAACTGCAAAGGTTAGAGTATTCCCTGCACAAACAATTGGAGACAGGAAGAGATTTCACTTAGGAATCACAGATGGAGAGAAGGGAGGGGACCATAGACAGATAGAGAACTTACCATTCAAATCCACCTCTCCCCAATTACGACCGCTAACAGATAGTTGTTTCTCTTCAGGTGTTATCCCACAAGTAGTTTGGAAAAAGTTGGTAAGACTTGAAACATCCTAGTAACCAAACAAAACATGAGCGTGAAATGAGTGCAGAGTGCAGACACATTGAATATAGACGTATGAAATACATTGAAGTGCATTAGACTTCAATTTGATTAAGAAACAATATAGAAGATATGAACAAACCTGATCCCGAAACCCAATGAACTTGTAGTATAGCCCATCTTTAGTTTTTACTCCCAGCTGATTTGTTCTTGGAACCTTCATCCAACTGACACCTACAATATCAGATTTATCGACTTCCACTGCCTTCCCACCACCTTGCTTCTTCCATAGAATACCTCCAGAGTAAATTTTGAGCTGGCCAGGATTCTGCGCTACCAAATTTTTAACCCAAATAAGCAAAACACGCTCTTGGACAGCCCAAATAACTATCTAGAAACATTTCCGCGTCCAAAAACTGACTAATGTAAAGGGATCACACCGATTGTTCATGGAACAATATGTGAACCAGAAATCACAAAAATCTCCGCGAAGAACTTCCATCAATCATAGGGCCCAAGCGCAAGAACTACAACGGAATGTGACCATTTTAGCACTGCAAGGCCAAAGATTATGAAAGTTTTGATTTCTGATAGTAAACCAGAAAACAAAATATGCAGCTTCAAATCCTTCTCATAAAAACCAATATACTAAAAATTAAGAAAATCGGCGAAGAAATAACCAAAGAGCCCAACAGTCTTTCCGAAAATCGCACATTCTCATCTCCTCGCCAATCAAACAACGAAAACAAAAACAGGCACAAAAAATACTAAAATTAGGGTTTCTAAGCAAGCTCGAAAGCCGAAGCCTAAAAGAGAAGTAAAAGATACTAAAAACCCAGCGTAATAAGACATAAGCCGTATCGAAGGCTGATGAGAGAGAGAGAGAAACGTACGGTGCCTCCTCGTCCGCCGAGAGAAATACTATTGAAAAGATGCCCGTCCGTCATGGCTCCGGGAGAGTGCAGAGTGCGAGAGAGAAATACAAATGTATTATACAGTCACGCACTCTGATGTCTACGGTATATATAGACCGCGCATCGGTTTCGCTTTAGGCGGTGCTGTGCGCTTTCTAATTTCGCGTTTTCTTATAAAATCTGATTACTTTACTTTAAACAAAAAAAAAAAGAATATTAGAACGCTATTTATTTAAACTTTTTTTTTTCTAATCTTTAAATTAAAAAGATTGCAAAAAAATCAAACTTTTTTTTCTCTTGTGTTCAAGTTTATAAAATGGAAACAAAGCCCATAGTACATGTTCTATCGAACCTCAAACCAAAAGTATAACCAATTTAATGGCTAATGATTCATTATCACCTGAGAAGTCAGAATTGTTTCCTTTTGCTCTTGAAAAGTCTATCTCTTTTTGAGTACACGTAAACCAAAGCCATTAATCCTACGCCAGATAGTGAAACAGAGCCCCATGGAAATGGTGGATCTTTAAAACAGTTCAGAGTCGCTTCCATATCTTGGGACGCGTGGTACACCACGGAATGCATTGTATACAAGTCATGCTCAGTTGATCTCAGATAAAACAAAGCCATCTCGAACTCGTTGTGTGATAGAGCAGAAACCGTCTTCTCTAATTTGTACTTCAAGAGATTCCATCTTTGTAGGAACTCCGAGTGCTGATTCTGTTTCAGAAGATTCCTTTCTCCTCCATGAGCCACTGCAGAATCAAGAATATCAATAGCACTTGAGATACTGATGTTCAACGAAGTCAAAAGAACGTTTCTTTTAGCAGCATCTTTCTGAACAAATGATAGAGATGAGATATCTGAGAAAGGTCCAAATGGTGTCTGCCCAACACTCCATGTGTAATCAACTAGAGTTGAGTTATGTCTTGGGCTCCATGTCAAATGAGTCGGAGATACACCCCACATGCTCTGGAGAATGGAACCAACAAGAGGTCGTTCTAGGTCTCTTGTATGTACAAACACATGCCCTCCATTGCAGGTATAATCACTCACAGCTTGGGTTGCTCTAGTTCTAACAGCAATGACCATGTCTCTAAAAGCAACAGACTGGTGATACCTATCAAGCAACAATGGCGTACTAATGTCCAGATCAAACACGTAAACAGGTAAAACCTTAGCAAATCCCTCTTCTTCAGGGATCCCTGCAACTCTCCTTAACTCCCCTGCTGAATCAGTCAGTGTCCGATGCATATGCTTCGAATCCAGATACTCACTCACAATCAACGTATAGTTATCAAACAAGAACCTAGACGTATATGAGTTCATGCCTCGAGATACCGCAAATGAGCAAATTGGGCATTCTCTGTAATTTACAGTGAAAGTTTTGAAGCTCAGTTTCTGTTCTCCTAGCAACAACCCGCCATTGTGAACTTCCTCCATGAACGTTCTCTTGACAAATTCCCAATCTAAGCCATGCGAGTCCTTATGCTCAGATCCGTATATATGAATAAATTGAACTTCCAACGTATCCTCGAAGTAGACGGGCACTCTCAAAGAAGGAACAAGCAGTACCTGATATGCATTGTACACCAGTGACGCCAAATCCGCAAGCAGGGCTTTCTCTGACTTGGGGCGGCCATGCAAGGCCGCAAGTGGATGAAATTCGCCTCTTGGTAAAACTCCATCACCGGATAACGCAGGCCCGTAATCCACCGGTCCAGCAGAGAGATCAATCCAGAGGTAACGTTCTTTTCCGGTCCAGATGCTACCCAGACATTTGGTGAACGCGGAGGACGCGTCACCATGCGAGTAACTATATGCATAAGGTTTGGACTGAGAGCCTAGCGAGATCAAGTAAATGTAGACGCCACCATCTCCATGCTTCTCCTTCTCATACTCGTGCCTTACGATCTCATCTATTGGTCCATACGGAAGGGAGAGGAGCTGAGATCGGAGGGAAGAAGTCGCGCCGGCGATCAGGGTTTTCAAGGTTTTGTCGAGGCGGGAGGAAAGAGAAGGAGTCGACAAGGATGCGTCAAGGTGGAGAGAGTGAGAGACAGCAAGTCGATGATTCCTAGAAGAATCCAGAGGAGGGGAGATCACATGAAAGTTATCACCAGTCACGGCAGCTGAAAGGAACGAGGAGAAGGTTGATGCAGCCGAAGAAGGGAAGGAATCGCCAACGAAGCGAACGTGGAGGGAGACGGATACTGAGAGGGAAAGTAAAGACTGCGCGAGATACTGAAATTGGAGAGGAGACGAAGCAGAAGAAAGAGACCGCTTGAGAGATGATGAGAGAGATCCGAATGAGTCATTCGAAGCTTTTGGGTCGAGGCGGAATTGGTTGGTCAAGAAGGTATCCAATCCTGGAATCGGAGCAGACCTAGTGGTAACAGTGGCAATGAGTAGAAGTAAGATGACAAAGATACCGGCGGATCCGCCATCGCAGTAGATGTTGATGCGGTGGCGCGTCATACGAAATCAGAGCTCCTCAGGGTAGGAGGAGGTCAGAGAGGGGAAGTAAGGAGTGAAAAGAGTCGATCTGGTGCTGTCTCAGTACCAATGTCAATTTGGGCGTAAAATTAGGGATTTCACTAAAAAAAAATTGCATATGCTTGTATCATTTTACTTTTTTTTCATTAGATCTTAGATTGATCACTTTTGGTTGTTTGATTGAAGCCAAAAAACAAGTAAAAATGAAATTATTGAAAGAAAAAAACAAGTAAAAATGCAATTATTGAAAGAAAAAAAACTAATAAAAATGCAATTACACTATCATGTAAAGAAAATAAAATTTAACGGTAAATAATTTGGTATTACAAGAATGTATACTGCAAAATATGAGAAACAAACAAACAAATAGAGGAGCTTCTTATTGGGGAATTTTCATACACGCACTCACCACAGAGTGACAGAAACTGTGAATGTAAATGGTAGATTATACAGCAGATATTTTCTGGTTAAGAGATCAATGAAGAAAACCGTCAATAACCAAAAGTGTTCTTCTTATTCTCCTGTTTTCGGACACAGTACACATTTTAATGTGTCTTACCAGACTCAGAACATGTAGACGACGCTGTCATGGATTCTAGACTTCTGGTTCTGCGCAACGCATTCAGATATCCACATCAGGTTCCTGATCTCCTGCTCCCTCAACCTCATATACGCAAAGAACACAGCGTAATGGAACTGCACAAAATGAGTTTAAACAATCACTGTCAGTTTCAGTTGTCATCTGAGGCCAAGCTAGAAACAGCTTTAGTACACTCTGTTATGCAACTGCGTTCCACATCCCTTGTTTGCAAACTAGTTTTAGTATTAATCGTTCATACTTAGGAAGTACTTGAATCCTAAAGGCTGCAGGCTATATATACTAGACTTCGATTTCTTGAATTTCTATAGAATGCAACTAAGATTGAGGTTTAGAGAGAGAAACAAACCTGCTGCTCAAAGGCTAAGCAAAGCCTTCTGACCTCTTCTTCATAAAATGCCTTGTCAAGCATCTGGCTCTCTCCATAAGACATCTTGGAGAATATGGCTTGATAAGGAGGGTATTTCTCCATAACACCACGAACCTAACATTGAAAAATGAGTTTCTATGCCATGCTTGTATACTTGATATGTCTAAAATGTAATAGCTTGCGGATTTATTTACCTGATCTATATCCTCACAGACAGCAAGTTCCTCGTGACCATATGGATAGCTGCAGGAGAAAAAACAAAACCATGGTGAGAAAATCATAGTTTAAGAGTTTTATGCAAACATTAAATGGAATTATCATTCAGTTGTAGACTGCTTACAGGAGGCCAAAGTTAGAGTACAGTTTCTTTCTGTCTTCTCTTGTAAGCTCAGTGCCAATGCTGCATAAACATAAAACTGGTTTTAGTGACTATAAATACAAACATGGAGAAACTTTTATTTACCTGTTGATTGTGATATTGACAGCTCTTCTATCAGCTTCGAAGGCTAGTAGGTCAGACATTATCTCTGATGTTGCACCACCGATTTTCTATTATGAGTACAAAGTAAATGGGTCAGCTAGTAAAAATAGATTCCGAAATCTTGTAACAAAACTTAAGTCGAGTAACACCTGACAGAACTTGTAAAAATCCTCAAGGTAAGCTTTGTAAAGGGTATTCCTCATGATCTCGATATTCATGTCATCCAAATCCTACAAAAGTAATCAGAATAGGGCATGCATGTGATACTACTTTTATAATAAACCGAGATTTCAACTCCAGAAAACAATTGGAAAAGATTGAGCATAACAAGTTTAATAATAAATACTGCAGCTATGTACCTCTGACGTTAAGCATTCAGAAAAGTATGGAGCCAGAGGAGTGTCCACAAGCACCAACCTATAGAGTTCTCGCATGTTCTGAGCAACTGCAAGTGTGGCAATACTGGAAAAGAGAATATCATGAGAAAAAAAACATAAAAGGGTAGAACGCAGCTAGAAATGGAATTATAGCAGATGCATAAGGTCAATGCAGCTACCTGTCAAACATGCCTAAAGGGTGGCATTTCTCCAGCAACTCTTGGACATCTCTCTCATGAAGAGTTCCGGTCACAATCAGAACAACATTGTCAATCATGTGGCCATATCTGCATTATCATATTGAGAGAATGATGAACACAATATCTCAAAGGCCATCATCTTTTATTGAGAGATCATATGCTAACGTGACAAAACAAGATTACAACATAGATAGCATTTAAAATACAGCAGAGAGATGTTTCATTTCATTGCAATCTTAGTAAATGTGGAACTTCGTGAAAGCAACAAATCTTACACACTAGGATGTACACTGATTAGGGAGCTAATTAGGAACAAAAACAAGGCTTAAGTCTGGAAACTAATAAAGGCCACAAACAAACACGGTAGCACTATCCCCCATTGATCTAGATTCATGAATTGACAAAAGGAGGAGCAATATCTCACTTACCTGATATACTCTAAGAAGGTTGCTAGAGGTTCAGTTGCTTGGCAAATCATATGCTTGTAATCGTCAACAAGTTTGAGAGTGCATTTCTCCACAATTGTGGTGGTATGCAGGGGTGACGGTTCTGCAGCAAAGTATCACACAGGATTAGAGATTGTGAGGACAAAGAGCATCTTTTTTCTACAATATAATGAAATCTCAGATACAACTATCAATTGTGCAGATTTCAAACTCAAGAACAGTTGTCTTCACAAGAAATGCAGATATTGGAGGTCAAGAAATTAGCATCTCACCTAAACATCAGATTTCAGATCCGTTTATGACGATTAATGATATTTCAGATAAAAACAGCGACGGGATAGTAATTTCACATCGCTCATTGGGAAATTTCACTAATTCCCACATCAAATAGGGGATCGAAAGTAATTCGAATGTCTAAACCCCAGAACCCATATGCGATTTAGCAAAACCAAAGTCGAAAGATAGATTTATTTGCAACTGACTCAAAATTTAAAGACATCACCGATTCGTTGAACGATTGTACATGAAATACGCACCATTTTGCAGGTAAGAACCGTATTTGGTGGCGGAGAGGTGCATCTTGATGTCATCCAGGTTTTCACATTGGCATAGATTATTATAATCAGCGGTGGTGAGAAGCCCAGCACGATGACCCCTCACGATCGCCTCCAAGTATCCGCCATGGATGTTAAACGTCAGCGCCTCGAATCCATACATATTTCTTCTGTCTCCTTTCTCCTTCCCCTTCCAGAAAACACAAGCCACTCAGATCCCAGAGGCTATCGAGGGAGATCTGAAGAAAAAATCAACGCCAAGAGATCAAATGACTCTTTAGATATTCTGGATTTCAGATGCGACACGAGAAGAAGATTAGCTTTAATTGATTTGGTTGTAAACTCGTCCCTTGCACGTCGAATTACAATTCTATCCTTTAACCGGTTTATATCAAATAAAAAAAAACGCACACAATTACTAAACCGAATTTAATCTTCGCCTAAACCGATTTCGCTGTAATACCGACATAACAAAGCTCAAGAATTCTGCAACAAATCAAATGAATTTGGCTATAAAAATCCGATTGCAATTAAATGTCGATAACTATAACACTCAAAATCTTTTATTACGACTAATTTCTGAGTAAAAACAAGAAAAAGGTTCGTTTTTTCCTCTGAAAGTTTGAGTTTTGATTCACTGAAATGGAGGAGGAGAGCCTTGGTTTTTGTTGACAATAGCCATTGCCAGATATCTAGTGCCCATTCCTATTGGTGTTTGTTCATCAGGTCCTTCCCAAAAAGGAGCTTCACCATCTCCAACGAGTCGCCAGTATCCTGATCTTAAGGACTCAGCTTGCTCATCGTTGCAGTTCTCTAGCAATGCATCAACTCGGAAGTTTATTCCAAGAGAACCCAAGAACTGTGACTGAGTCATAGGTCCATGAACCGACACATTTTCTGCAACATACATTATGTTTAGATTTGATATTTGAGTAAAAAGAAGACTTGAAGTTAAGTAATGAACCTGAAGCTTCTTCAGCAGAGTGTTTTAGTGAAGGAAAATCAACGTAAGCACTTAGATCTGCAGAACCAGGATCATCTAGTATATTGACGAATTTGTGTTTTCGAATAGCCTAGACATGGTTAAATCATTTAGACAGATACATATAGCAAGCAAGAACAGAAATTTGTGAAGCTATACAGACCTGAAGACTGTCTGATATGATTCCATTCATCCCATAATCGATTATAAGTGCTCCACCTCCATCAGATCCTATTCTCTTGGCCAATTCTTGAGTCAAATCTATTGATTTTGGACTGATTTCGATATGCTCAAGTTTTTCCCTTTCCTCAGGTGTAGCCCACGCACAACGTTTCATGAGATACAACGCTGCAGGTGTAGGTTGTGGAGATAGAACAAAACGGAACCTAAACCAAACAATGGATGATCAATCAAATGTACATGATTTAGCAAATCTGAACTACTTAAACTCCTTTTACTTACTGTGAATCTTCTCCTACATCAACCATTTTCTCACACCAGCCACGGGAAGATTTCTGCAGCGATGAAATCTAGATAAGATACGTGACTACGATAAACTGAAACAATAGTAAAGATGAATCATGACTCTACACTAACCTGAAATTGGTGAACTGGAAGAGCATCAAAGAATTCATGAGCTATGATTATTGTTGGCACTGCGGCAGAAGCAAATGAGAAAAAGATGCAAAGCCATAACATAATTGATCATCACATTAAAGATACATACCTCCAGATGGCACATCTTCAAGAGTAGAGTGCCAGTGTACAGGTGCTCCAGCTAATAAACTTACAGTTTTCTTCTCTGAACTACTTTCATCTTTGCATTTTAGGTTCTGGTGCTGAAGCTTCTGCAGTGCAGGACTGCATTCCACCAAGTGTATATGCAATGATTCAGTGAAATTTTTAAACTTTGATGTACCCTACAAGTGAAAAGTTGCAAGAGACAACAGTGAAATAGTTCTTAGTTTTAGGGACGAAAATAGGAATCTCAAGGATATAGTACAAGAGCATTGAAACATACACGAAGGAGATCAGCCATGAGTGTTCCTCGACCTGGACCTAGTTCAATTAGATTGACCCTTTTTGGTTGTCCCATTTGCTCCCAGAGGCACACAGTCCAAACACCAATCATCTGAGATAACACCAGTTTTAAAGGCTGTATATACATATCCTAACTCTAAAACAAGAAATGTGACATGTAGTTACCTCGCCAAACATCTGACTTACTTCTGGAGAAGTAATGAAATCACCTTGAGCTCCGAAAACATCACGATTCATGTAGAATCCTGCTTTAGGATTAGTCAATACCTCTTCCATGTATTCCGCCACTGAGATTGGACCACCTCGGAACTGTGATACCAATTCATAGATTGATCAAACTTCAGACGCTTTGCTATGCATCTTTCTAAATCACCTAGATGAACAAAAAGTCACAATTTTTCTACTTAAAAAGCCAAAATTGACGTCTCGAAGATACCTTGATAATGCTTTTGAGGTGTTTAACGAGCTCGGAATCCGGTGTTGGTTCGTGAGAGTGATCTGTAATCTCCACGACAAGGAGAAAACAATCAGAACCCAAATTTACCAAATTTCATCTCACATCAAGAACATATATACGGTACGTACCGGGAGGATTAAAGAGTGCTGAACGATCGATAGAAATGGTTGTACCGGCGCCGGCACTTGACTCCTCGACATGTTCAACAAAACTATTCCCCGGAAACGGTGGCTCTGGAGAAGAAGGCAATGATGAAAATGGTGAATGAGACGAATTGGAGAGGACAGCAATCCGGGAAGAAAGAAGACGGCGAGAGGATGCTTGGGTTAGCAATTTTCGCAGCATCTCGCAGTTAAAAGTCTTTCAGACTCCACATTACAAGAGTTGGGGACTTGAGAGAGGTTAAAGAGGAACAATCTAAACACATATAAAATAGTAAGACACAGACGTAATATCAAAAAGGGGATGTAGCTCAGATGGTAGAGCGCTCGCTTAGCATGCGAGAGGTACGGGGATCGATACCCCGCATCTCCATTTTCTTTTTCAATTTTCTCCCATATTGATACTTAATTTATAAAAATACCCTCGTACTTTTAGTAACTTTCTTTTTATTCACAAAAGACCCCATCATTTCAATTCTCTTTATGAAAGATCCTAAAGTTTCAATAGTCAGTTGTAAGCAAAATTTTGAACACAAGATTATACAAATCTTGATATAAATTATTAAAACATGTACAAAGGATTATTCACCAAGTGGTAAACGCAACTCTGCAGTCTCACCATCGGTCATTTAATTTGTATAGTCGCCGCATAATTCTATATTCTCGCCGCCGTCCGTACATACACTCGCCGGTGCCTCTAAATTCTCTCTAAAATTTTATATTGAATTTTTTATATATAATTTGAATAAAAAATAGAGGAAAGGAATTAAAATGATTGGTCGGAGTGAAGAGTCAAGGAGGAGCACCTACCTGTAATTCCAACAACTTAGTTGCCTACCGTTTTATCATTAGATGAACCTCAATATCCTAAATGTGTCCCACGTGGCATCATTTCACAGGAGTGTCACTAAACCCTTTATTCTTCTACATGTCACCTTAGCATATATCAATCTCTAAAAAAAGTCTTCCCTTTTAGTTTTTTTTAGTAATTTAAATAAAATACTCAATTATTCGTTTTTTAAATTAATTATTTATTGGAAAATATCAACTGATTATTAGTACTATTTTAGAATCTCAAAATGATTATATAAAGTTATCGACATATTAGTAATTGATTGATTATACTAAAATATCTTATCATTTGTAAAATGAACACACAATGAGAGGAAAAATAAAAGTAAAACAAACTGTCAAAATCTAAAGAGACTTTAAATAATAAATTTTTGGAAAACTTGTATACAATATAGAATGATTTGTTAATAAGTTGTGGAAAACAAACTGTTTTCTTATAAGATAATTAATACTTTAAAATTAACAAAGAGACTAAGCAAAAAATATACTATTAAACTTGTAGTAGCTATTTATTTGACTAGGTTTGTAATTTTCAAGAATATGTGTATATATATTGCAACGAAGTAAAAGATGAAATATATTTTTCCCACTAACATTACTATAGACATTTTTATTAAAAAATAAAATAGAATTATAACATTCTTATTTAAGATTGTAGAATGTGTGACCAAATCAATGTTTATATATGTAATTTATAAATTGTCTCTAATATTCCATCCAAAGAAAATAAAACTAATGTATAGATTTAAAGAAGGTTTTAAGTTTCATCATTCTATTTTGATAATTATAGAAACTAAATTAATTTTTGTTGGTGTACTTTTTTGCTGCCCAAGCTGACCAATTTACCTATCTCTCTTCCTCAGGCTGCCCTATCTGCCCGTTGCTGACCACTTTCTCTCTCTTTCCTCTCTCTCACACTCAAGATGCCCTTTCGTAACTCTGTATCTCTCTCTCTAGCTCCCTCACGCAAAAAATCTCCCTTTTGACTAAAAACTTTCTCAGGCTAATCTCCATTAAATTTTTTTGTTCTCAGCTTCATTTATATTCTTTCTTTTTTCTTTGTCATCTCTTCTTTTGTCCCCAATTAAGGAACTCAAAATCACTTCTTCTACTGAAGCGGTTTTATCGTTTGTAATTACTTGGATCTTTTTGTTGATTTGATCCTTCCAATTTATGTTCGATTCTCGAGGAGAAAAAAAGGATCGGACTTTATAGTTAAAGAGAATTGGGTTTCTGTTCTTTTCCTTTCTCTGATCTTCTTAATCTTTGTACTTTTTTCTTCTAAGGTCTGATTGAGGTTGCTTTTGTTTTCTCATCTCTTTGATTTAATACTCGAACAAACGAATGATCAAAGAGAGTGGGCTGTTCTAGGGTTGATTGTTGTGAGGTTATCCTTGACTTTTTCTTAATCGTTGGTGTTTGCGTTTGGCTATGGTGATCTGAGTTGGAAATTAGGGTGATAAGGAGATGAATGGTACAGGGGCAGACTCTGTTAATGTAGTGGAGAAATTGGGTATGGAAAAAACTGAAAAGGGGAAGATGGTGAGTACTAAAAAGAAGAATGTTAAGAAAGATGGAGATGATAATGAAAGTGGATTTTGGTTCAGAATCAAGTTCATATTTAGTTGCATATCTTCTAGATCAAAAGTAGACAGTTCCATGAATGCTACGAATAATGGTTCCATTAATGCCAACACAATTATTGGTAATCTCTCTCTCCCTCTATTCTCTGTAGATGGCAAGGTTTGTCTTTGCGTTAGTAGATATGAGTTCTAGCCTTAATTTACAGATAGACCAGAGAAACTTCATGGTGGAAATCTGTGATAATCCTTTGTTTGTTCATGTACTTAACCCTTTTGATTTTGTATGTGGTTTAGAGGAACCAAAGCCTGTTGAAGAGAAACCTGAAGGCAAGCCAGCTCCTTCTACAGAAATCAGCGGTGCTGGGAGCGGTTCTGCAACACCTTTGATTAGTGGGGAACTGAAGTATTCTTCTAAGCTACGGATTTTCATGTTTAATGACCTTAAGCTTGCCACTAGGAATTTCAGACCAGAGTCTCTTCTTGGTGAGGGTGGGTTTGGTTGTGTTTTTAAAGGATGGATAGAGGAGAATGGAACTGCGCCCGTTAAGCCTGGTACTGGTCTAACTGTAGCAGTCAAAACACTGAACCCAGATGGCCTTCAAGGTCACAAGGAGTGGCTGGTATGACCAATCTCTTTATCACTGAATGTGGTTTGGGTCTTGTGCTTATGAGTCTATGACTAATTGTTGATGATTTTGCTATTTCATGACCAGGCTGAAATCAATTTTCTTGGAAACCTTGTTCACCCCAGTCTAGTTAAATTGGTGGGTTATTGCATGGAAGAAGATCAAAGGCTACTCGTTTATGAGTTTATGCCTCGAGGGAGTTTGGAGAATCATCTTTTCAGAAGTATGTGAATCACAAACAGTTGCGCAAATTCTTCTCTTTTTCTCTGAGGATTCTTGTTTCAGTAACCTTATTTATTTTCATTTTGAATCAGGAACTTTACCTCTCCCTTGGTCTGTTAGAATGAAAATCGCAGTTGGTGCAGCTAAAGGTCTTGCCTTTCTTCACGAAGAAGCTGAGAAGCCAGTCATATATCGCGATTTCAAAACATCTAATATTTTACTAGACGCAGTAAGAACTCAATAAGCCTCAATTTTTTCGCTTTCTGTCACTCCATTCTTGCTTATTTTAGAACTAAATGTTCTTATTTCAGGACTATAATTCAAAGCTTTCTGATTTTGGACTTGCAAAAGATGCTCCAGACGAAAAAAAATCTCACGTTTCCACCCGAGTGATGGGAACATATGGTTATGCAGCTCCTGAATATGTAATGACTGGTGAGTGAGGTACCATTGCGTTATTGATTTGTGTGTTCTTCCTTTCTTGAGTTTTTGCATTTTGAACTTACAAATTTCAATGTCAATTTTAGGACATTTGACAACAAAGAGTGATGTATACAGCTTTGGAGTAGTTTTACTTGAAATACTAACTGGACGAAGAGCTGTGGATAAAAGCCGTCCAAATGGTGAACAAAACTTAGTTGAATGGGTAAGACCTCATCTCTTAGACAAGAAAAGGTTCTACAGACTGTTAGATCCTCGCTTAGAAGGTCACTTCTCCATCAAAGGTGCTCAGAAAGCCACACAAGTCGCGGCTCAATGTCTTAACCGAGACTCGAAAGCTAGACCAAAGATGAGTGAAGTTGTGGAAGCTTTAAAGTCACTTCCAAATCTTAAAGATTTTGCTAGCTCTTCTTCTTCTTTCCAAACAATGCAGCCTGTTGCGAAAAACGGTGTCAGAACACAAGGAGGAGCGTTTGTGTCAAGAAACGGACAACCTTTAAGGAGTTTGTCTAGCTTAAACCT
Source organism: Aethionema arabicum (assembly GCA_000411095.1). Classification (NCBI taxonomy): domain Eukaryota; kingdom Viridiplantae; phylum Streptophyta; class Magnoliopsida; order Brassicales; family Brassicaceae; genus Aethionema; species Aethionema arabicum. The sequence continues at coordinate 267,133 of KE153472.1, forward strand.
GCCTCAAGCTTCACCTTATAGACAAGCTCGCCAGTCACCAAAACCTAAAGGAAAAGAGCCATGATTCAAGTAGGATAGTTCTTCATGTTAAAGAGTTGTGTATCTAATCAAGATTCAGTGATTTGCAGCCTCTGTTTTCATTGGATTCTTCTGATTCAAGAACGGTAGTGTTTGATTGCAGACTTTACCCAGGTATTTTAAGTCACAGCAGAGCTATGGAAACTGAAGCTTGGCAAGTGCAGGATGCTTGGATTTTGGTTTGTGTTCTTGGAGTTGATGGATCTGAAAATAGCTTTGATCCTGAAAGTCTAAAAGATTTGATGTGTTTTGATTATTGATTGTAATGTTTTAGGAGATGTAAAGGTTGAGAGGAGTGTAAAGTTAAAACCTGTTTGTGTCTGTAAAAACCCATGTGTTGTAATATATGTTCTACTCGTCTTTGATTTTTGTTTTTGAATGTGGCAACACGTAAAAATTGGTGGCTTATTTGCCCAAGAAACCATTATTCTTGTTCCGGGTACTGTAAATTTACATACGAAACTGTGGGGTTTTCCTTAAGTACTCAGAAAAGAAAAGGGTCTTTCTGTAAAAACAAAAAGTTATTGTAAATAAGAGAAATGGAGATGCGGGGTATCGATCCCCGTACCTCTCGCATGCTAAGCGAGCGCTCTACCATCTGAGCTACATCCCCATTTGTGATAGTGTTGACTTTTTAATTTTGTAGACTTAATTTTCAACGTCTTCTCTCCGCCGGGTTTAACTTTCCCGGAGAGTAGTTCCGACGAAGATTCCGGTGCAACTGCCGCATTTCTGCTAACTACAATTATCCCGTTACGTATCTTGTTCCCGTAGATTTCTCCAATGTGAGATGGTATTATGCAGGGTTTAAATCGAAATTAGGCAGCTTTGGGGTTTAATTGTTTCCGTAAAATTCCAGAAAACTCATGAACTACGATTGATTCTCAGTACCTTCAGGTCAGTTTATCAACAGGTTTTTCTCAGATGCAGAATAGTAGCAAAAAAAAAGAAATGTGTAGTTCATCGATTCTTCACCGTCAAAACCTTTTTAATGAGTATGTTCTTGATTTCTTCGTGATCAAGAAGAGAGTTAAATGAAAACATTATGTATAGTTTCCAATAAGAAGAAAGATCTCTATCTATTCCTTCTGATAAAGCATCAATCCTAAGATAATTGAGAGTAAAAGCACGAAAATGGCTACCAAAATTGGGATAATTGATGGAGAACTGGTGGGCCTCTTGCTAAAGCCTTCATCCAATGCCCTTTCCATGTTCCCTTCCACGCCAAAGCTGGAAGCAGGTGTTGCAGGGGATATCACATCCCACATAGATTCCGCCATTAATAAAGGCTTTTCTATTTCCACTTCTGAAATCTTTGATTCATCAGGAGGATGTTCCATGGACATTAACTCAATACAACGTTCTTTTACCACCTATTTAGACAGAGAAAACATCATGTATTAACATCTTGAAGAGTCAACGATGGATAACTAATTTGACTCTTACCTCAAGTGACTCAAATGGCTGTAGGTAATCACAGATGTAGATACCAGCCAACCAGGGAACAAGAACTCTCCTTGGAAGACGAAGATTGCAGGTTTTTCTGTTTACAAAGATCTAGTGATCATCAGTAACATAAAGGTAACATCAAACAGCGACAATCATCAACACTTGTGTTTAGCAGGCTAAACTCACGTAGATGAGTTGAGTCTGAGTTTTGAAATGGGAGTTTTCAACATCTCATCTACTTCCTCCTTGCCTTCAACATCAGCCGGAAGTAGATCCTGTTCCGCCTCATCGCAGATGATATCCAATCTACTTTGCAGACTCCTAATAATGTCAGCCTGAAAACAATATATATATATAGCCACCAATTAATTTTTACTAGTCGCCTAAAACCAGAACAAAACGTCATTTCATTACCTTTATATCAGCAACAGCCTGTGAAACCGGTTCTTTAACGTTCAAGTAGGCACAAGAAAAGATAGAGCCACTAAAGACTAAAATTCCCGCAACATTCTTTGCGATAACTGCTTTTAAACATACACTAATGATATTAGATATAATTTTCTGAAACAATATGTATATAGCAAATCAAATCCATGTACTTAAAGTAGAGTTCGTAAACCTTCAGCACGACAATCTTTCATGAATGGGAATAACAATTCAACTTCATGCTCGCCATCTGTATTACACGGCTCATCGTTATCCACCTTCAGTCAAAACAATAATATCTTATGAGACACACAAAAACACACACAAGAAAGCAGCATAAGGTTTGGTCTGTGTTTACCAACTCCCCATCAATCATGGCAATAGCACTCTTCAGCTCTTTTGCATGAATTGCAAGTTCTTGACGCAGAATATCAGTAAATGTTTGAATAGTTGATTCACCCTTACCCCAAATCGGTAATCTATTTGTAGAAAACGAAAAGTGATGAATCTCAGCTAAAGAAGATATGTAATAAGTACCAAAAAACAAAGACTGAATGTAAAACTCCAAATACCATGACGTACCTAAAATTAAAGTTGTAACTGCACCTAAATTTCTGTAGAGAACTTAAAACCCTCCCCAGCTTAAAATCACAAGGTCGCAGACTAGTTGATGTAATACTTGAACTCAGCGAACAACTTCGACAACTCCATCTACAAAACATTTCATCATCCTTAGTTTAAGAAACCAATAGCTCTCATCATCTTAAGGAACTGAACCTCAAAGGTAGATTACCTCCTTGGACTGTAACATATGTGAATAAGAAGAGCTTCATCCAAACCAGGTTCCAAATGCCGTATTGCATCTGAAACTCCCTTAATAGCCTGAAAAAGATCCCTTAAGTTAAATTCACCAAAATGCATCATAGTTGCAATAGTATTCATGTGATTTCTCGACCTTTCATGAATAAATTCACTCAAAACAATGACCAAAGTTACCTGGCAAGGGATCATTGTTGAATTCTTAAAAGCAATATCACTAGCCCATACATAAATACCAACCACCTTAACTCCACCCAACAGCATTCTTGAGACCTGAAGAAGAAAGAGTCATTACAATGTCAATCCTCGTAATCCATATGCATTCATCAAATAAACAACAAAAATCCACAGAGATAATTTTATCGAACCTGTCGGGCATGCTCTGCTACCCAATCAGAATCAATTGACAGAGATGATGACTCTGATGACTGAGATTTTGACTTAGACGGCTTCTTCTTATCATCTTTGGTTTCCAAAACCGAACATGCTGGTTCTCCAGCATCGTTACTTGGTGTTGGTATCAAATCAAGCACAAAACCACGATCTAGAGCAGAGCTAAGCTTCCCTATCACTAGACCCACCTGTGGTCAAGTAAAAAATGAAAATCGCATCTTAACTTAAAACTTGGTCATTATAATATAAATTAGATACTGCAAGAATTTCAAAGACAGAAACATATGCAATTACATTACATGAATTAGTGATTACCTCAGCACGAATAGCTGACTGAGAGAGACGATCTTCAGCAGAGGTGAGTCTAGAATCTTCTCCAGTTACTGCTTTTACCATAATTGCGCAATTAAGATATATCTGCAACAAACAAACTCCCGATCGATTATAAATCATGATACACTAGAGAATTAAGGTAGAAGATTGGTAATGGTAGAATAATCAGATAGTGAGAAAACTGAGTACATAAAACTATTCTATGTTCTTGAACATCGAACCCTAAAGGCAGATACTTTTCTCGAAATCACATAATCTGAAGCCGAAATCCAGAAATTCATCAACATTGTTTGAACGGGCAAGAATTTGTAACACCCACGGATCTCAAAACCTAACGCGGTTAAATAGAAAGGGAATTGAAACCTTACCTCATTTAAAAGGGGTTACTACGAACGATTTAAGTGTCTGTGACCTTCTTCTTTCGATTTCAGTGTTGATCGTTCAGGAGATTTTATAAGATGAAGAAGGTCCGTTTTGTTTTGTCCAAACGTTGACTGTCCTCAATGCATGACTTTTATTATTCGGCGTGGGTAATATATTGGGTACTTGATGGGCCTACGGCCCATTTAATATACAACCGACTTAGAAATCGTATGTTATTTCATGGACGGTACTATTCTGCAATCTAAGTTTCGCTGTTTGTTTTTTACAAATATGCACATCGTGCTGTTTTTTATTAAAGAACGTCGTGCCGTTATTTCGAGACAACGTATTAATTTGACAGGCAAATATTCGAGTTTGACCAGAGACCATGAGTGTTCTCTCTAACTTCCATCAATCATGGAGGAGTTTGATTTTGGCGGCTCAGCGTTGCACAACAGTGCAGCATATCAAGGTGACCCATGCTCTGTACATCGTCCATGGCGTCCACCGTAACACGTACGCGATTAGCAAGCTTCTTACGGCTTTTCTTTCTCTCCCCAATTTGGACAAACACTTTCACTATGCCTCCCTTATATTTGACTCAATTGAATTTCGTAATTCCTTTGTTTATGATACTATGATAAGAATATGTTCCCGAAGTTCCCGGCCTCACTTGGGTGTTCGATATTTCCGACTAATGCTGACGGAAGATGAGGAGGATCTAGCTCCCAGTTATCTCACTTTTCATTTCCTGTTGGTTGCTTGTTTGAATGCTTCTTTATTCTCTATCGGTAATCAGATTCATTGCTGGGTGGTAAAAAATGGTGTTTTGTTATCGGATGGTCACGTGCAGACCGGAATGATGCGTATTTATGTGGAAGGTAAAGTGTTGCGTGATGCCCGCAAATTGTTCGACGAAATTCCGTACCCGGATGTTGTGAAGTGGGATGTTTTAATGAATGGGTATGTTAAATGCGGTTTAGGATCAGAGGGTTTACGGGTATTCAGGGAGATGTTGGTTCAAGGAACGGAGCCTGACGAATTCTCAGTTACGACGGCATTAACGGCTTGTGCGCAAGCTGGGGCTCTAACTCAAGGGAAATGGATTCATGAGTTTGTGAAGAAAAAGCAAGGTCTTGAATCTGATGTGTTTGTAGGAACAGCCCTCATTGACATGTACGCCAAGTGTGGCTGCATAGAGACGGCTATGGAAGTCTTCAAAAAGTTGAGTAAAAGGAATGCCTTCTCGTGGGCGGCTTTGATTGGAGGATTTGGAGCTTTTGGTTATGCAAGGAAAGCTATCATGTGTTTAGAGCAGATGGAACAGGAAGATGCTATTAAGCCTGACAGTATAATTCTTCTTGGGGTCTTAGCTGCTTGTGCCCATGGAGGATTTCTGCAAGAAGGCAGATTACTGCTAGATAAAATGGAAGCTCAGTATGGAATTACTCCAAAGCACGAACATTATAGCTGTATAGTAGATTTGATGTGCAGAGCTGGACGGTTAGATGATGCTCTTGATCTTATAAATAAAATGCCCATGAAACCCCTTGCATCTGTGTGGGGTGCTTTATTGAATGGCTGTCGGACGCATAAGAATGTTGAACTTGCAGAGCTAGCAGTTAGAAATCTTCTGGACCTAGAGAAAGGAAATGATGATGAAGAGGAAGCAGCTCTTGTTCAACTATCCAACATTTACTTGACTGTTCAAAGAAATGCTGAGGCATCTAAAATTCGTCGTGTGATAGGTCAGAGGGGAATAAGAAAGGCACCAGGATGCAGCGTGCTAGAGGTGGATGGAAATGTTACCCAATTTGTCTCAGGAGATGTATCACACCCAAATCTACCGAAAATTCACACAATGATTGAACTCCTATGTGCTGATTCCTTACACGTGTTGTAGCTATCTATGGAGGGCATTCTCGAGCTCTCATATCCCTACAAATTCTTTGTTGAGCACCTCTAACCGTTAATACAAACTAGAAAGTTGGCAAAGGTTATGGAGGAATCGAGACTGGGAGTACTTATGAAGGACCGAGTGGAGCTGTTGAACATGATGCAGATTTATATACTATTAAAGTGTAATCTGTGGCCCTAACACAGAATTGGAAAATTCAAGCAAGACCAGAAGAAAATGATGAATCTCTCACAAGGGCCCTGAGAGCAGTATTCGAAAGAAGTGGCTGATTCAGATGCTATGGTATCTGGAGAGTGGAAGCAAAGCGCATGAGAGAAAAAGAAAAACAGTAGCTACAGTGGAGAAGTATATGTCATTTGGGCAGCTATAGCATGTAGAGAGTAAAGAGTATTACACTCTTGCAATCGATGGTACAGTGGTGAAATCTGATTGAATAATGTAAGACAGTAAAAATCATAGGATCTTCTCCATTGTATTATTTCTATATAATTGATAATCAAATCTGTTGCTGCAGATGGAGATTTATAGTTGAGGGTCGAATCAGGAACAACGGCCAGGTACTCTCTTGTCCTTTTTAACAGTTGCTGCTCTGTAGATCCTTTTCGTGACTCATAAACTCGATCTTTCAATTCTAGATTCTCATTTAACAGTTCGTGCAAAATAATTTGATTTCAGTAGTTTCCTACTAAGAAGAAATAAAATTTATTGGCAATGACAAGTGCTTAATGGCAAGCCTTGTCAGAATCCTAACACTATATGATGATTGCCTTAGTATTGGGTTTTGTTACGTAGGTAGGATTTCACAAACAGCCTGATTTTAGATTCGTTTAGCCTCAGCTTGGTGTACTCGTGTAAAAACATTTTGTTGATCTACATGTCACCAAGATACACAGTAATGGAGACCAATAGTTGTTGGTCTTGAACAAAGAAGTCGTCAGTAATTTTGAGGCTCAAAGAAAAAAAAAACATTCTTCAAGAAGTGCTTGCAGCATCCCCTGTGAATTTCAAAACACCAACAACCGCCAGTTATGTTTGATTGAGGGAAACCAAAATCTGACTATCCAAAAGTCAAAAACCGGACTGAACCATAATCCACCAGGACTTAAACTTTTACATGGACTTTAGTGCGCCTAGTTTCTGTCCTGGTTCTGATCGTTCATGGCTTAGGCAAGTTGGTAAACATGAACCAATGAAAAGATTAACTAACCTTTTGAACCCGAGGGGATCAATACAACATGCATAGTTGTATTGTTGGGAGGGAGATGCAACCGGAGAGGATAGAGTTTGCCGGTTAAAGGGTTGCGGGAACAGACTGATATGTCAGTAATTCCTGTCTCTTCTTCAAGCATCTGCTTCAGCTCTTCTAGCCCCATACCTTTGAAGGAGAAAAGCTTTTCCTCTGCTTTGCCATCCACGTTCCCATCTTTGTCGGCAACCCTGTAATGGATTAATCTCCCATCTATCTTGACTGGTGAAGAGGTCCCCATATCATCAGACTTATGATGATAAAATGTAAAAACAAATGGTCATATATCAGACTGGATAGTGTAGGGGTTAGTGTGTTTGCAAGCATCTAAAACATGTTCATGTAATGATGAACATGATAGTGTAGAATTGATCAAACCTCTGTTCTAGAAAATCTTGGGGACTTGAAAGAGAATCCTTTGGGTGAATCGGGATCATCACTATCATCTTGTATTGTGCTCTCCAGCTCCAGTGGTGGTGGAGGAGGTGGGAGAGGCTGAACAGGTGTTGCAGTCTCTGATGGTGGTGGTTCTCTCTTTCTGCTTTTCAAAATATCAACATCCCAGAGAATCCAGTCCTGTGTAGTTGACCTATGCGGAATATCATGTGTGATTGAGTTCCGCCATGGCGGTAAACCTCCGTTGGCTCGAAGGTACTGTCCATACCTATTGAATTCAAAGTTCTCACGCCATTCATTTTTCAGACATCCAAAAACTGTTTTGATACTCTACTGAATTCAAAGATCAAAAGGGGCTTACGCTTACCTGGTCTTGAGCCTCACTTGGACACCTTCCCTTAAAGGTTCCCATTCAGTGGACGAGTCTAACCTCCTCGGCAGCGACTGCGTTACCCTCTTACCGGTCATGCCGAGGAACATGTGGACGTTTGAGGCCGTTAGGTACTTTCCAAAACAGCTCTTGAGCCGGATTCCGTCTTCTTTTTTCACAATCTCCACCGTCCATCTCGCGTTCATAGACCCACCATCCCTATCCTGGTTCACAGAATCTTCGTCCTCATCAGCCAGAAGGTACTTGTCGTGGTAGCTACGTAGACGCACGATTTCAGCTTTCCTGAAAATCTCCATTTTTGCTCTGTCGCACAAAACTTTCACACAGATCAAGTTTTGATTCACCTTCAAGTTTTAAAGATCCAGGTTCGTACAGATCTTTCCCTGTAAATCTCTACGCATTTACAATATAAGAATTGGTTACCTGAAAACGACGATCTGGAGATCCTCCTGGTTGCAATGTTACCTTCAATGATTGGATTGAAGATCATTCATGGGAATTTTTTTCATCAAATTTTCAACGCTTTTTTAGCTTCTTTGCTTTGGATTAGAGAAAAATAAGGATTTTCTTGTTATGATTTGTGGCATTATCTATTAGAGATTATTATCTATGGAAATATTAACACCTTATATTTGGTTGACATATTATATATTAGACTCTGTTTCAGAAGCTTTCACGCTTAAATCATTCGACCGTTTTTCTCGTTTTTTTATTATTCCAATATATGTTTGAATTTCTGAAGTGTTAATAAAGACTTTGCTTACACTAATTATTAGTGAAACATGATGATGTTACATAGAACATCAACCATGAGTCATGCGTTCAGGTCTAAAATAACCAGCGAATGACTTTGTATTTCTTCTTACCATGTTTATCCTTTTGTTGATCTTGTTGGGTTTTCTGACTCTTCTTCTTTTTCTCCAGAGCTTGAATCAGATCATTCAGAGATCCATCAACATCTGTCTTATGATTCTTCTTCATCAAGTTCTCTGCAACATCAGCTGGAGCAATCTCTGTTTCCTTCAATAAAGACTCAATTTTTGGGAACAGAGAATGAGACTCAAGATCAAGATAGTTATTGGCAAGAATCTTGAACGCCTCGAAAGTACAGTAAGACAACTCAATATGCATATCCATTCTTCCTCTTCTGATTAAAGCAGGATCTAGTTTCGCCAAATGATTTGTCGTAAAGATAATGATCCTCTCTTGTCCACAAGCAGACCAAATCCCATCTATAAAGTTTAACAGCCCAGAAAGTGTTATATAACTCTTATGATCATTTCTTCTTTGTTCCCCATCTTTTTCTGGACTAAGGGGCATCTCAGTCTTCTTTCTTTTTCCTGTCAGGTTAAGTGAGCAATCAATGTCTTCAATCACTATAATGGATTTGCTAGAAGTAGCCGTTAGTAGCTTCCTCAACTCGGTGTTGTTCTGTATAGCCGTGAGTTCAAGATCATAGATACTATAGTTCAAAAGATTCGCCATTGCTGCAATCATTGTTGATTTACCAGTTCCAGGTGGTCCATAAAGTAAGTAACCTCTCTTCCAAGCTTTTCCAATCTTCTTATAATAATCTTTCCCATTGCTAAACGCCATTAGATCATTTAAGATCTCATCTTTCTTCTTAGGATCCATAGCTAGTGTCTGAAAATTAGAAGGATGCTCAAAATCAATATGTCTCCATAAACTAGTCTTGCTTGAACTCCATTGAGAACTTGGATTATTTGTAAACAGTTTCATCTTCTTGTTCTTAGCCTCAATCAATTTCCCTTCTTCCACTACATATTGTATATATGTCTCAGTAACAATGATACGTGACCGTCTATGGAAAGTTAGTTTATAAGTTCTGAATCCCACTGAATCTGTCTCAATCTCCCACCAGACATTAACTCCTTCATACTCATCTCTGACTTTGGTCTCGTCTCGTTTCAGGACCAAACATTTACTATCCTGAACTTGACTTGCTTTTAAGTTTTTGGCTTTATCAGTTGCTTTTGATCCGAGATAAGTCTCGATAGCTGCAAAAGCATGATTGAATCGATATTCTTCGAATTCAGGGAATTTGATCTCTACATAAGGTGAGAATAGATTGATGAATTTGTCGGAAAATTTCTGGAAAAAGGAGAATTGTTGGATTGTGGCGAGAAGAAACTCTTTAATGGCGATTTTGAGATGGTTAGGGAAGATTTGTTGAAGAGTTGCCCATAAGAAGAACAAACTTGCCATTGTTGAACCAAAGGTATTGCCCATCATCATCATCATTACTTTCACTAATCTTCTTTGTTATTTAGCTAGTTTATGATTTTGGTATATTCATGATTCAGATGTGAATATATAGAGGAAAAAGTAAGTTTATTATTTTATAGGACTTGACGATTATCATGAAATTTTATTTTCGTGATGAACAAAATTGCATAGAAATGTCATGACGCAAAAAGGTCAAGTCAAGTCCAATAGAGTGAACTTGGTCGGTCTATTGTATTTTTATATTTTATAAAAAATATGGGATTAGTTTAAGACTTTAAGCTATTTTCAGACTCTTTATACCACTTTTTTATCTACCTTCCCACAAAAATATAAATTTATTACAAAATCATATTTATTATTTACTCAAATTCAAAATTAGATTCTATTTTTCTATATATAATCAAAGCTTTTATAACTAAAGCAACGTTATTTTTACTTTTAGGAACTTTCCTTGGTAAAAATTCCTTAAAGTTTGACATTTAGTTTTCCATAATTTTATGATTTCTATATTTTTATAGAAAACAACTATCTGAAGATCATTCATCGGATGTTGTTTTTCACCTAATTTTTTACCCTTTTTTTAGCTTCTTTGCTTTAGATTAGAGAAAACTAAGTGTTTTCTTTGTCATGATTTGTGACAGTATATTATAGAGAGATTGTTATCTAAGGAAATATTAACACCTTATATTTCATATTAGACTCTGTTTTAGTAGCTTTCGCGCTTAAAACATTCGACCGTTTTTTACTATTCCAATATATGTTTGAATTTCTAAAGAGTTTGCTTACTAATTAGTAGTTAAATATTAAGATGTTACATAGAACATCAACCTTTAGTCATACGTTCAGTTCTGGTCTAAAACAACGAGTGAATGACTTTGTATATCTTCTTACGATGTTTATCCTTTTGTTGATCTTGTTGACTCTTTTTCCCCTCCAGAGCTTGAATCAGATCGTTGAGAGATCCATCAACATCTGTTTGATGATTCTTCTTCATCAAGTTCTCTGCAACATCAGCTGGAGCAATCTCTGTTTCCTTCAATAAAGACTCAATTTTTGGGAACAGAGAATGAGACTCAAGATCAAGATAGTTATTGGCAAGAATCTTGAACGCTTCGAAAGTACAGTAAGACAATTCAATATGCATATCCATTCTTCCTCTCCTGATTAAAGCAGGATCTAGTTTCGCCAAATGATTTGTCGTGAAGACAATGATCCTCTCTTGTCCACAAGCAGACCAAATCCCATCTATAAAGTTTAACAGCCCAGAAAGTGTTATATAACTCTTGTGATCATTTGTTCTTTGTTCCCCATCTTTTTCCGGACTAAGGGCCGTCTCAGTCTTCTTTCTTTTTCCTGTCAGGTTAAGTGAGCAATCAATGTCTTCGATCACAACAATGGACTTACTAGAAGTAGCTGTAAGTAGCTTCCTTAACTCGGTGTTGTTCTGTATAGCCGTGAGTTCAAGATCATAGATACTATAGTTCAAAAGATTCGCCATTGCTGCAATCATTGTTGATTTACCAGTTCCAGGTGGTCCATAAAGTAAGTAACCTCTCTTCCAAGCTTTTCCAATCTTCTTATAATAATCTTTCCCATTGCTAAACGCCATTAGATCATTCAAAATCTCATCTTTCTTCTTAGGATCCATTGCTAGTGTTTGAAAATTAGAAGGATGTTCAAAATCAATATGTCTCCATAAACTAGTCTTGCTTGAACTCCATTGAGAACTTGGATTNAATGGACTTACTAGAAGTAGCTGTAAGTAGCTTCCTTAACTCGGTGTTGTTCTGTATAGCCGTGAGTTCAAGATCATAGATACTATAGTTCAAAAGATTCGCCATTGCTGCAATCATTGTTGATTTACCAGTTCCAGGTGGTCCATAAAGTAAGTAACCTCTCTTCCAAGCTTTTCCAATCTTCTTATAATAATCTTTCCCATTGCTAAACGCCATTAGATCATTCAAAATCTCATCTTTCTTCTTAGGATCCATTGCTAGTGTTTGAAAATTAGAAGGATGTTCAAAATCAATATGTCTCCATAAACTAGTCTTGCTTGAACTCCATTGAGAACTTGGATTGTTTGTAAACAGCTTCATCTTCTTGTTCTTAGCCTCAATTAGTTTCCCTTCATCTACTACATATTGTATATATTTCTCTGTGACAATGACACGTGTCTGTCTATGGAAAGTGAGTTTGTAAGTTCTGAATCCCACGGAATCTGTCTCAGTCTCCCACCAGACATTAACCCCTTCGTATTCATCTCTGACTTTAGTCTCGTCTCGTTTCAGGACTAAACTTTTACTATCACGAATTTGACTTGCTTTTAACTTCTTGGATTTATCAGTTGCTTTTGATCCGAGATAAGTCTCGATAGCTGCGAAAGCGTGATTGAATCGATAGTCGTCATATTCAGGGAATTTGATCTCTACATAAGGTGAGAAGAGATTTATGAATCTGTCGGAAAATCTCTGGAAAAAGGAAAATTGTTGGATTGTGGAGAGAAAAAGCTCTTTAATGGCGATTTTGAGATGGTTAGGGAAGATTTGTTGAAGAGTTGCCCATAAGAAGAACAAACTCGCCATGTTTGAACCAAAGGTATCGCCCATCATCGCCATTGTTAGGGTATATTCTTGAGTTAGAGATGTGAATAATATATACACTCTTAATTTCGAAAAAGAAAAAAAAGGGAAAATGGTAAATTAAACCACAAACTTTGTCGATTTTGTAAAAAAAACTATCAACTTTCAAAATGGATTTTTAAACCCCAAACTTTGATAATTAAGTGTTTTAAACTCCAAACTCTAATAACCTAAACTGAAATCTCAAATTTAAACTTGAAATTATAGTTTAATTAATCCAAATTTGAAATATATTTTTTTGTTAAAGTTTAAAACTATGGTTTAATTTTATATTCAAAGCTTAATTTTAATTTTAAAAATCTCGTACGGTTCAAAAAATTCAGTTTTCAAAGTTCATGGTCTAAAAAACCATTTTTAAAATTGAGGGTTTTTTTCACCAAATCGACAAAGTTTGTGGTTTGTTTTACCATATTTCCAAATAACCATAAAGATTTTTTTTAAGGTTTTTTATTTAATTTAAATTCACTAAAATCATGTAAAATTGTAAATTCTAAAAAACCAACTTTATCAATTATGGTATTTATCAATCAATGCAAACTCTTTTAATTATAGAAAGTATTAGAAGAAACTAAACATATAAAAGTTTAATTTAAAAAAATATACTAGTATTAATTAAGGAAATTAAATATTTAAGTAATAATTAAATATCTCGTGTGAGATTCCCGTTTCCCAATTTTGTCGTTTCCTTCTCAATACTAGTCGTTAGATAACCTTTGTGAAATGCAGCTTAATATATTTATATATAATCAAAGCTTTTATGATTAAAGCAATGTTATTTTCCACTTTTTACGAACTTTCATTAGCTTATCACATTGTCATTGTCATCTTCCATAAATTTTTTATTTTATGTAATTATTCTAATCAATTTTCCATTATTTTTAATTGTGTAAACACCATTTTACGACTTGAAGAACACGTGAAAGGTACACCCAAATTTTTATCTTGGGATTCTAGAAAAAAAAACTTGGGGAACAAATAAAATCATCTCTAATTAAGACATTTTTATTGGGATTCTAAAAAAAGATTTGAGAACAAGTAAAAGCATCTTCAATGAAAATATTTTTCTTGGAATTTAAAAAAAATTCAATGAAGAGCAAGTAAAAATATGTAAATTCTGGGCCCAAGGTTAGTAAATTTGGGCTTCGGGCCCAAAATATGATAACAAAATTTATGGGCCTGATTTTAGAATTTATTAGCGTTTATGATATATTAAAAAATTTAACGCTCTTTGACTCTTCCAAAATACTTAGTTGTTTTCTGTCCACATAAGCTTAATTTCTTGTCATATAAGTAACTCGTCATAGTGATTATTAAGTAAATACAGAGAAACCCTAAAATATTCTATTCAGATGTGATGCAATGCTCTTCTTCGCCATTTTCTTCTATCTTCTTCTTCATCTTCTTCTCTTCTTCCTCTGTTTTCTTCTTCTTCTCTTCCTCTCTCTCTTCCTTCAATGCTTCAATCAAACGTTTCAAACCAATCTCTGCTTCTTCATCTTCTGATTTCGGCAACAGATTCTCTCCAACATCTGCAGGTGTCATCTTAATCTTCTCAACTTCAAGTAATCTCTCAATCTCTTCAAAATACTCACTCTCTTCAACATCTAAATAGTTCTTAGCCAACACAAGAAACGCTTCAAAACAACAATAAGACATCTCTATATGTTTATCCATTCTTCCTTTTCTAATCAAAGCTGGATCCAACTTATTCACAAAATTCGTCGTAAACACTATAATCCTCTCTCCTCCACAAGGTGACCATAACCCATCAATGAAATTCAATAGCCCTGATAATGTCACTTTACTCTCTTTCTTAACTTCACCTTCAACTTTCTTCATCATCTTCTCGTTCTGGTTCTGGTTTTTTTTCTCTTCTCCATTTTCTTCTTCTTCCTCTTCTTTCTTCTTCCTTCTTTGACCAGTAAGATCAAGAGAACAATCAATATCTTCAATCACTATGATCGATTTCACCGTTGTTTCAATCAATAACCTCCTCAATTCAGTATTATCCCTCACTGTTGTTAATTCAAGATCATAAACATCATACTCCATGAAATTAGCCATTGCAGCAATCATAGTTGATTTACCGGTTCCAGGTGGTCCATACAGTAAATACCCTCGTTTCCAAGCTTTACCAATCTTCTTATAATACTCTTTACTTTTACTAAACTTGATTAAATCTCTTTTAATCTTCTCTTTCTCTGTTTTCACCATTGCTAAAGTATCAAAAGTTGCAGGATGCTCAAATGTTACTTGACTCCATCTTGAATGATTTCCTATGTTTTGTCCTGTTGTATTCGAATATAGCTTTCGATCTCGTTTCTTCATCTCTATATTCTTCCCTTCTAACATAACATACTCAAGATACTTCTCAATGATTATTTCTCTGTCACGTTTATGAAATTTCAACATGTAATATCTTCGTTCTTCAGCTTCAGTATAAAACGAGTTTTGACCTCCACGATTCCCTTCTTTCTTTGACTGCCACCAAACCTTAATCCCCTCGAAATCATCAGTAATCTCTTCTTGATCATCCATGCTTAAAACAAAAGATTTGCTTCCTTTACTTATGCTACCTTTAAGCTTTTTAGCTCTTTTAGAGGAATCTTTACTTAGATAGCTTTCGATTCCTACATAAGCTTCACTTCTCTTGAAATGTTCGCCACTGTATTCAAGAAACCTTATTTGGATATAAGGGTAAAAGATAACGAAAAGTCTTTGAATAAATGGATAAAGATGATCACTAATATGAGGAAAAAATTGTTTGAAAACTGTGTATATAAACATTAGAGTTGCTAAAGCAGAGCCTGTGTTGGTCCATATTTCACTCATCGTCGCCATTTTTTTTTTCTAATATGTTTCTTTGAGATTTTGATGAGAAGAGAAGGAAGAAGATGATGATTATATAAGGTTTTTAACACCGCTAATTGAATTAATAAGACATATAAAATATATAATATATGATAATATATTTGTGCGTGAGCGCATACGAAGACTGGGCATATATGAGATTATCTGTAAAGTATAATAACGACAAATATATATGAAGAAAGCACCAAATTTTGTCTATTTTATTGTTTTTTTTTTCTTCATAAAATTATAAGCAAGTGGAAGACCAAAAACGTTTTGGTCTTTTATTTACAATGTTTTCTTTTATAATATTATTATTTTAAAGACTTCTGGTCTTTTGATTTTGGACGGCTGACGAATCAATCCATTGATAAATGGAGATCCGAGTTAAACTTGACTTGACCAAGCTTTTTTTTTCATATGATATTTATTTTTGCTAATGAAATTAAATTCAGAACTTAGAAGTAAACTTATATATATATATATATATATATATTAATTAATT
>KE153472.1:295687-317274 GCA_000411095.1 Aethionema arabicum
TCAAACACTTTTTTTTTTCAAATAAAACCTTGTTTTAGCATTCCTTATATATATACTCTTAAATATTTTTTTATTGTTTGATCAACCCTAATTTTTTAACGTTGAAAAAAAAAACTCATATAAACACAAACACATGAATGTGAACACCCAATAAAAGTCAAGTCAGTCACGGATAGGTAATAAGGCCATCTCCATCGCTAAAACCCTGTAAAAAACGGGTTCTGATCTAAGAGGTTTTA
Organism: Aethionema arabicum; assembly: GCA_000411095.1. Taxonomy (NCBI): domain Eukaryota; kingdom Viridiplantae; phylum Streptophyta; class Magnoliopsida; order Brassicales; family Brassicaceae; genus Aethionema; species Aethionema arabicum. The sequence continues at coordinate 295,927 of KE153472.1, forward strand.
TAACCTCTCTCATATTATTTTGTTATTTTTTATTTATTTTTATTGTAAAACTTCAGTTTAAAACCTCCCATTGGAGGTGGCCTAACTATTCGAAAAAATATTTAAACGTCTCTGATTGGATGTGATGTTTATCTGGTCCACACTTTTCTAAAATTAAAATTAAAATCAAACTCAATTTTGTAAAAAAAACAAAAAAAACCCAATAAACCGAGTAAATTTTTTAATTGGGCCTTATAAATTATAAATCCCAAAGCCCACAAACCTTAAAGAACAAAAAAATATAAACGCTACCTTTTTAAACTTACTTCAGTTTCCACTTCTTCCTCCGAACGTTTCCACTTGTTTCTTCCTTCAAAGCGTTAACCAAACCCTTCAAGCAAATCTCTAGATCTTCATCTTGCATCAAATTCTCAGCAACATCAGCTGGTGACATGTCAGTTTGCTCAAGCAATCTCTCAATTTCTAGCCAAAATCTTGAACGCTTCAATTCTGCAATAAGACAACTCAATGTGATTGTCCATCCTCCCTTTGCGTATCAAAGCTGGGTCAATTTTATCCAAAAATCTTGTGGTAAACACCATTAGCTTCTTCTCATCACTGCAACCCGACCATAATCCATCAATAGCATTCAATAGCCCTGACAATATCACTTTACTCTTCGATAGAGACAAATCATCAATGTCTTCAATCACAATGATAGCTTTTTCTTTTGTATCAGACAAAAGCTTATTCATCTCACTGTTATCTTTCACCATTGTTAAGTCAAGATCATACACGTCATACTCCAAGAAATTAGCCATAGCTGCTATCATCATAGATTTACCAGTTCCAGGTGGTCCAAATAATACATAACCACTCTTCCACGGTTTCCCAATCTTCTTGCAATACTCTTTTCCCTTGCTAAACCTAACCAAATCATTCTTAATCTCATCTTTTTTCCCAGGCTCCATAGCTAGATGCTCGAATGTTGCAGAATGACTATACGGAACATTACTCCACTTTCTGGAATTGTTAAAATAAAGCTTTCTCTCTCCCTCTCTCTTCCTAAACCCAATCCGGATCGCTTTCCCTCCATTACCAATCTTCCTCACACTTGAAGAACTAGTCACCTTCACACCTTCAGAAACATCTTCAACTTCCTTATCATCGTCGATACTAACCACCAAAGATGTACTGTTTCTTGACTCATTGCCTTTTATTGATTTAGATGATAAGTAATCACGGATCGCGTTGTACATCTCGCTTCTTTCGAGTCCCTCTCCAATATACTCATTGAATTTGATGTAAGTTGAGGTCCAGATCCATCCCATTAGCTTGTAAATATACCAGAAAAACATGAAAATTGCCATTGTTGTGCCTGCCAAACCTAGAAACGTTGTCATCTTTCTGTAACCAAATTTTCTTCGTTAACTTTCTCTTTGGATTCCATGGTTATATAGCTTTTATAGAGGGTTACGATAAAAAAAAAGGAAAAAATAACATAAAGAATTATGGGATCTTTCCTAATTTTTATGATTAGGGTTACAACAATATTTTAGTTATATAGGATATATACAAATATTAAGTCTAAGGAAAATCTTTATAAATCTTACAAAATATTATTTTTTTATTTATTTCCAAAATTTAAAAATATTTTATGATGATAATTATGATTATCGCTATAAATATAATAACCATAATTATCAAATCTTATGTATTTATCCTACAAAGTCTTATATACTTATTATAATTATATTGCAAAGTCTTATATATTTTAAGTTTTAAAAACAAACTTTAGAATTTATGGGTATAATAATAAATCAGAATTCGAAAGTATCTCGCAATTTGTTAAAAATTATTTTAATTAATTTTATGATTTTTTAATTAAATTTTTATTTTTTTTATAAATTAATATTTTTTTCTAAACGTATTCTTTTTTTTTCTCTTTTCTATTCTTTGGGTTTGCTTTGTTTCTTTCATATGGTTAAATCATTACATTGACATTTGGTTTTTTGAGGTACTATTTCATTGATATGAAGGAATTCCACATGAATTTTGTAGGTAATTATAGGGATGTCAATCGGTTTAGCCCGGCCCGGCCCAAAGTCCGGGAAGCCCGTACATATTTAAGCCCGAGCCTGGTCCGGTCCGTTTATTTCGACTACAAATTAATATATTTTCGACTACAAATTGAGTCTTTTCTATTTTATTTTATAAAGTAGAAAGTCACGGAGCGTGACTCACGCTTCTACTAACAATATGCGTATAGACAAATCTTTATGTTTCTTAAATAAAATTTAACATCAGACTGGACTTTCGGGGTCATGGTCAGAAAAAAAAAAAAAGTAATTGAAGACGTTTTTTATTAATATATTTTTTTTTAATCGTTATTTCGGCAGGAAATAAATTGAAAAGTAATTGTTTATTAAGCTACTAGTTTTTTTAGCCCCTGCGTTGCAGGGGCATATTATTTAATTAAAATTCATATTTTTATTTAAATATTAGTATATCTATTTTGTGAAATAATTTATTTCTCCCTAAAATTATATTTAAAACTCAAGATAAATTTACGTATTAGAAGTAGAAGATATTTTTCAATATAAAATTTTAAAGGTTAATAATATTTTAAAATCCATATAATTTATATTTACTTTCAATTACACATAATAAATAACAATAAATTTGGTTTATAATTTTTATAATTGTTGTTTTTCTTTTTTGCTCTTTTTTGGTTTTACGATTTTATTAATATGAAATTTTAAAACTATATTTATTAAATTAGCAGAACAAAATTTTAAAAAACTAATCTAAAAAATATATGAATTTAATATCTATCATTTTATATTGTTATAGTTAATTTTAAACTAAAAATATATAAATAATAGAAGGAGGAGATATTGAAGACAAAAGTTAATTAGATTTTAAAAGATTAGTTATTGATTTTCATTATGTTGTTAAAATTTCTCTACCATATATCAACAAAATCATAGGGGACATATTTTGATGAATTTTCAATTTTTTTTACTTACTTGTTTTTAGGTAGTATTATGATTTTTGTGAATATTTACTTAACTAACATGTTATTTTTAATTAAAAATAATAGATCGATTTTAATATTAAATTAATTTTTATGGTTAGAGTTAGAGATAGGTGTTATAAAAAAAATTGAATATTGAATAATTTTATTATTGAAAATTTTTTTATCATGGAGTGTAATACGTATCAAAATAAGTGATTAGAAGTTTTGTATTTTTTAAATTAAAATTATAAATCTAAATTACATTTTGAATTGAAAAATTAATAAGAAAATTAATACGAACCTGAGAGTTTTCTTTTCCCAAATGTGACGCATGATCTCTAACAAACAACAAATTGAACACGACACATTTAATATAAGTAAGATGTCTTGAAAAATACCGAACCATAATAAAGGGAGAATTATGTTGTACTTACCTGTAGAATTGGAGGATTGCAATGAACCATGGTGCATAATTGTTGAAACTCACAAAAAGCAAATAAAAAAAATGAGTATGTGCATGTAGTTCACCAAAATTAGAATAAATAATAGAAGCATGTAAAAACGTTTTTAGTGGGTGGTTATTTATTTCAACTTTTTTTTTTATAATAATTATTTTGAAATGTAACTGTTTTCTAAAATTTCCCATTCATAGAAAAAAACTCCTTAAAAATAAATAAAATAATAAATTTAATGGAAAATAAAAATGAAAAATAAAAAATAAACAATAAATTTTAATGTGAGAAAAAATATGGTCTTGACACATCAATATTTAGTGACGTGTAAGTAGGAGAGGGCATTTCAATTTCTCTCTCCCTACTTGTGAATTATAAATATAGGATAATAAGATCAACGAATCTAACGGTCACCATTTTATCTCAGCTACGCTACTCAATTTGGGCTTCAAAAGGCCCATTATAATCAAAGTGAAAAGCCCAAAACGTAAGGAGTCGTAACCCCCTACACCGAAGTGCAAATCTTTGGCTACACCAACTACAGAAGAATCAGCCACAGTTCTTTCTACGTCTAATCTTTTCAGCCACAGTTCTAGGCACAGTTACTGATTGATTTCTCCATTTTAGTTGAAAATACGGGATTTCAAACATGAAATCTCGACACTTTACCATATATGTTGGGCTTTATGGCAGCGTCATTATCACATTTTCTGAGTCGTAACAAATATTGATCTTTCATTACGGAGGTTGCTATTTGTCTGTCTAATCCGCAGAAAGGAGACGATGTTCGATGAAACGCGGTTTTAGAGCATAAAACGGAGAACTTGTTTAGATGGATATCCCCAAGTTAACCGCGATTGTTTGTGTAACTTCCAAAATGTAAAAACTTTACAGCTTAAGATGCCTCTGTTCATCAGATACGCTTTGTATCATGTGCTTATCTCGGAGAATTGCCTGTTTGTATCAAACCAACATGTTTTGCAGCACTCTAGCTTACATGCTTCAAGCCACATCCTTAAACACAAGCCAAGAACATGAAAAACCGAAAGAGTAGTTCAATAAACAAGAGAGTCACTCCTTGTTCATCCCTGAATCAAATAGATCTCGTGAGTTATCTACTCACGATATCTTTCTGCACACTGGACAGAAATCTTGCATTCGTCGTCTATTGAAATCTTCACACTCAGGTGACTCCATTGAAATCTTCGATGATATTCACATTAGTCCTTAATTAGTGCAACTTACTGCAACTCATTCACAGGTTTCTTTAGCATACAATTGGATAACTCAGGAAGATTGAGAAAAAAAGCCCTTTTGTCCAACATTCAGGTGTAACCAATAGGAATTGAACTTAAAAGAAGCAGCCTTTTAACACATCCATTACACTTACATGCTTTTGGAGGATCAAGGAGCTCTTCTCATGGGGGAGTTATCTGAGTGTGTTCTGATGCTTGTTCTGATTACTCTCTCAAAGACCTAAACCCCTTAAAGAGTACCAGGCACCATAAGCAAAACCTTTAGGATTTACGCAGACCTTGTTCGAATACAAAGACAGATATCACATTTATCAACTCACCCATATATGTAAATGTGACTACTCAAAACCACTAACCATATTCTATGCGAAATTCACGGTTTCCGATGACAAGTGAAATGCGTCAATTTGTAGAGAAATATAACGATTGAGCAATGCCAAAATAAAAAAAAAAGACGGAAGTCTTTAACACTTAAATCAAAAAGCTAGAACATTTGTCCATGGAAACCCACAAAACCCTAGAAAAGGCATACAAAAATAAAACAGACGATAGTGCTCAGATTAGTTCATCTAACCATAATAGATCAATCAAAGAGACTCATCATGCCTCCATCATCTGAATCCTCTTTTTCCTCCTCCTCTACCTTCTGAGCATTCCCCGATTTGGCCGCTGGCTCATCCGCTGGAGCGTCGCCTCCTGCTCCGGCCACCACTGCAACAGCAGGACCACCAGATGAGAGTGCCGCCATCTTCTCCCTACCAGCCGCGATAAGCTCTGTCACATCGTGATCCTTGATGAGAGAAAACAACAGATCTATCTTCGCATCATCGACTTCAGCACCAACAGACTCGAAGATTTTCTTCAAATCATTGGTGGAAGGATTCTCTTTGCCGCCGAGTTTGGCAAGGAGATACGCCGCGATAACCTTCATCGTTCTCTGTCTTTGCAAAAACCCAAATGAGAGAGGAGAAAACAGCGATTGGTATCCGAAGCCCTAGATTTATGTATTTAAAGGAGTCACTGTGTGCCCCCATAATGAGGAGATTAGGGTTTCCGTACGTACGATAAAAGTCACGTGGGCTACACGAAACATTGTTGTTATGGGCCATAGCTAACTGGGCCTACACCACTCAAACCCATCATATCCCTTAATTATAGTGAAATACACGTTACATTTGGTTTATAATTATTATTTTTTTGATTTACATAAGTTAACGTCTTATAAAATTTCACATAATATTAAGTTGTATCTTATAATATCAAGTTATTCATTATTAATTGAATTTAATTCAAAACATATTAGATTTAAATAAAAACACACAAGATATATATGTTGAGAACAGGTGATATAAAACAATCACCAAATTTATATAAGAAATTTTACATATTCGGAAATAAATTAAAAACATATAACCTCACAAAAGGGATTTTATGGGGAAAAAACAAAAGGATAAAAAAAAAAAATCTTATAATAAGAGAAAATTGAAGAATTTACCAAAAAATAATATATTGCTAGTCAATGGGCGTTTGGTCTTTCTCATTAATGTCTTAAAACGGACAAAATGTTTGATTTGCAAAGTTTTGGAAAATTTTGAAAAGAAAAAAGTTTTTAGGGTGAGGAACAAAAAACCGAAGAATATAAATTGTCACAGTCGCCTACAAGTCTCGCTCAGGAATATTTTCCTGATGGATTCTCGGAATTTTCTCGCATTCTCGCTCAGTCTTCTCTTTATTTTCCCTCAAATCTCGTCTTCTCCTCTCCGATTCCCCACTCGGTGGAGTGATGGGTAAGTTCGCGCCCTTGATCTTTGTTCTGTGAATGTGTGATTATGATGAAGATGTATTCGAAATTAATTGACTAAGGATTTTTTTCCTTTTTTGTTCGTTGGATTTTGTTTTTTGCAGAGGCGGCTCTGTGTCGAAGTTGAAACCGAGTGGTTCCTCCTCTGGTTTTGAATCGTTTGATCCAACTCGTGTCACTCAGCTCTCCTGGACCCCTAGGTTTGTGCTTTGAGTATCGGAGAAAGAATTTGTCAATTTTTTGATTTTCGGTATCCTTGGTGTATCTTATGTTTCAATTTTTGTTGTTTCTTCTCCAGGATTTTTTCATACAAGGGATTTCTATCAGACGAGGAATGTGATCATCTCATCACCTTGGTATTGAATCAAACATCTTGATTTTTCCTTCACTTTTTTCGTGTATTTGTAAATTTATTGATTTTTGATAAATATTGAAGATCACGGAATGTTTTGGGATTGTGAACTGTGACTGAGCTCAGATTTTGTTTCTTTTGGATTTGACATTGCTTTTAGGCGAAAGGAAAGCTTGAGAAATCAATGGTAACGGATGATGAGACAGGTGAGGGCGTAGAAAGTAACATACGCACAAGTTCTGGAATGTTTATAGACAAAAGACAGGTAACCTTCAAATCTAACATTCTATAATATTCACACTAGAAAAAAATGAAGAACATGTGAGAATCCACTGAAAATCTATTGGCTACTGTAACTTTTCTAACTGAGAATGAGTTATTAAAGTTGTGGTTGGAATCTAGATTGATTTGTGTGCTCTGTTTGCGTTCAACCAGTTAAATATATATATATATGATGTATTTACTGATGATGGTGTCATTCGAACTGTTTAAATGTTTTTTTATTGTATTCGTTCACCAATTACACACACTAGTTCTCTGTTACTAATAAACACTTGACTGAGTAGTCATTAATTACCTGCAACAACATAGGATTTTTTGCTTCTGCAATTAGATAGAGAGGCTTGAATGAAAATTTGGATACTCAATTGGGGTTTGTGTGATCACTTATTATTGGCAAGATTATCATCGTACAGTTTTGTGTTTGTGCAGGATGATATAGTAGCTAATATTGAGGCAAGACTTTCTGCGTGGACTTTTCTTCCTGAGGGTATTTCCAACGCCTATAATATCGTTGATTTGCACTAGCGCAGACCTTCTTATCTCTTTTGTGTATTGTCTATTAGAAAATGGTGAATCCATACAAGTATTGCGCTATGAGAATGGTCAAAAATATGAACCACATTTTGACTACTTTCAAGACCAAGTCAATATAGGGCTAGGTGGTCATCGTTTCGCCACTGTATTGATGTACTTATCCAATGTTGAAAAAGGTGGAGAAACAGTATTCCCCTTATGGAAGGTAGAGATTATCACATTTCCATTACATGGATTTCACCTAAGAGTTAAATTCATTTCCTATGACCTCATGATTTCACAGGGTAAAACGAGTCAGCCAAAAGATGAAACCTGGTCAGAATGTGCAAAACAAGGTTATGCAGGTAAAACACTGTACATTTATACATACTTACATGTAGTTTGATTAAACCTGGTCAAGATGCTATGTTGCATTATCTGAATATATGTATCCTTGCAGTGAAACCAAGGAAAGGCGACGCATTATTGTTCTTTAGTCTTCACCCTAATACAACCACAGATCCAAGCAGCTTACATGGAAGCTGTCCAGTGATTGAGGGAGAGAAATGGTCAGCGACCAGGTGGATTCATATAAGAGCATTTGAGCCGTTTAAGAGAAAATCAGCTGGATGCCTTGACGAAAATGAGAACTGTAAAGATTGGGCAGAGGAAGGAGAATGCGTGAAGAACTCATCGTATATGGTGGGTTCAGATGATAACCATGGATATTGCAGAAAGAGCTGCAAAGCTTGTTCTGAAGAAGATAACAAGAAAAGCTCTTAATTTGTTGTATAGGGAAACTCGGTTTCACCAATTTGGGCAGAGTCATGACTTCTTGATTCTGTTTAATGTCTGATCAATAAGAAATTTAGAACAAATGGTACCAAATCTTGATCCTATGTTTCTCATGTTTTTTTTTTCTTATGGCTTAATGTTCATTTTATTTTATGCCCCCATGGCCCCATGTCTCATAACGAGGTTAGGGTTCCGTACGTATGATAAAGTCGCGTGGGATACACGAAACATAGCTATAATGGGCCTTTGGTAATTGGGCCTACATATTTCATACATTAATTTTCTTAACTTCGTTTTATAATATTGCACATATATTTTAAAAAACTTATAATATCGAAGTTAATGATTTTTATTTAATTTAACTCAAAACTTATTAGCTTTAAATAAAAATACAGAATACCTATTCTGTGATAACACATACTCACCAAAACAAAATATAAAAAAATTTACATTTTTGTAAATTTTTTTTCACGAAACGGGTAATTTAACAAAACGGGTATTATAAAAATCTTTCAACTTTTAATAAGAAAAAAAGATTAAGATACGTGTAAAAAGAGTTGAAGCATCTACCAAAAAAAGTATAATAAGTCAAAGTCAATGGGCATTAAAAGGAATGCAGCTAATAATACAATGGGCGCTTGGTCATTTTCATTAAATGCAATGTGGTACTTAAAAATGGACAAAATGCTTAATTTGCAAAGTTATTGGAAAATTTTGAAAAGAATAAGATTTTAGGGTGAGGAAAAAAAAATAGTGAAGAATATAAATCATCACCGTCGCCTGCAAGTCTCGCTCAGGAAGATTTTTCCTGATGGATTCTCGGATTTTTCTCCCATTTTTCCTCACTCTTCTCTTGATTTTCCCTCTAATTTCGTCTTCCTCTCTCCGATTTCTCCCTCGGTGGACTAATGGGTAAGTTCACGCCCTTGATCTTTGTTCGCGTCAATAAAACGGTGAAACGTGTTTTGTGTGATTATGATGAAGATAGATTCGATTATGTTCTGCGAATTTGGTTGACTAAGAATTTTATCCTTTTGTTAATTGGATTTTGTTTTGGCAGAGGTGGGTCTGTGATTAAGTTGAAATCGGGTGCTTCCTCCTTTGGTTTTGATCCAACTCGTGTCACTCAGCTCTCTTGGACCCCTAGGTTTGTGCTTTGCGTATCAAAGAAAAATTGTGAATTTCGAGTTTTGGTAATCGTGGTGTATGTTTATGTTCTTTGATTCGTGTTTAAAGTAGGTGATTTTGTGGTTTCTCCAGGGCTTTTTTATATAAGGGATTTCTGTCAGATGAGGAGTGTGATCATCTCATCACCTTGGTAGAATAACAGATCTTCTTGATTTTCCTTCACTTTTTTCGTGTCTTTGTAAATATATTGATTTTTGAGTACTAGTGAAGATCAATGAATGTTTTGGGGATTATTTACTGTGACTAAGTTCAGAAATTTGTTTGGATTTTGACATTGCTTTTAGGCGAAAGGAAAGCTTGAGAAGTCAATGGTGGCTGATAATGACTCAGGTGAGAGCGTAGAGAGTGAAGTACGTACAAGTTCTGGAATGTTTTTAGCCAAGAGACAGGTAACCTTCAATTCCAATATTCTATATTATTCATACTGAAACAACTGAAGAACATGTAGGAATCTTTAGAACATCTTAAGGCTACTGTTAACTTTTTTACAGAGAATGACCTGTGAGATGTCGTGGTTTATTGCTAATAAACACTTGACTGAGTAGTCACTTATTCCCTGCAACATTGTAGGATCCTGCTTCTGTAGTGTTAGACATAGTGTCCTGAATGCAAATTTGGATATTCTCCAGGGTTTAAGTATTCACTTATTGCTGGCATTTAAGGCTCAAAACTTTTTGTGTCCTATGCAGGATGAGGTAGTAGCTAATGTCGAAGCAAAACTTTCTGCGTGGACTTTCCTTCCCGAGGGTATTTCCAAGGCATATATTATATGGTGATGTTTTATCTTCTTACCTTGTAGTACCACATACCTTATCTCATTTTTGTATTGTCTTATCAGAAAATGGGGAATCCATGCAAATATTGCACTATGAGAATGGTCAAAAATATGAACCACATTTTGACTACTTTCACGACCCGAACAATCTAGAGCTAGGCGGTCATCGAATCGCCACTGTATTAATGTACTTGTCCAATGTTGAAAAGGGCGGAGAAACAGTATTTCCTATGTGGAAGGTAGACATATCTCACTTTCCTTTCCATGGTGGTCACCTTAGACTTAGATTTATTTCCTATGGCCTCATCTCAGTTTGATTACGTTCTTACAGGGTAAAACGAGTCAGCCAAAAGATGAAACCTGGTCTGAATGTGCAAAAAGAGGTTATGCAGGTAAACAGTGTGCATATATATACATGCTCAACACATATGATATGTAGTATGATTCTATGTTGATGAAGGGCATAAACTATCTCTCTAAATGGTATATTGCATTATCTGAATATATGTACCCTTGCAGTGAAACCAAGGAAAGGCGACGCATTGTTGTTCTTCAATCTTCACCTTAACGCAACCACAGATTCAAGCAGCTTACATGGAAGCTGTCCAGTCATTGAGGGAGAGAAATGGTCAGCAACCAGGTGGATTCATGTTAAGTCCTTTGAGTCATCGGTTAAGAGAAAATCTGGATGCGTAGATGAAAACACCAACTGTAAAAAATGGGCAGATGCAGGGGAATGCGTGAATAACCCATCCTATATGGTTGGTTCAGAAGCAGACCATGGATATTGCAGAAAGAGCTGCAATGCTTGTTCATTAGAAGATAACAAGCAAAGCACTTAGAGGATCAAATTTTTGTATAGCGGAATCTGAATTCACCATTCAGGTAGAAACCTTCATGCTGTTTTTAGTGTCATTAGAAGAAAATTTAGAACAAATACTAAAAATCTTGATCCTATGTTTCTCATTTATGTCTTCATACTCGAGTAATACTAAATAAAAGAGTCAAAATCCCATTGTTTTATCATTAAGCTCAAGCAATCATGTTGGGATCGTGAGACTGCTGATACATTATACAGAGAAATAAGAATACATGATAAGATACAGTGTGTAGTTTACATTAGAGTTGTGCAATCTACGTCATGCATTTTGAAACTATGTATATTTCAAATGAGATGTGACACAATCATGCAATTACCGTTAATTAGGAGAGCCTTCAAGCATGAAATCCTCACCTTCTCTCTCTCTCTCTTTCTCTCTCCATTTCTAGCCATATCTCAGAGCTTTTGCATTGCATCACTCCATTACCATAAAACCCTTGTACTTTCAGACATTTTCTCAGCTTACTGTCTTCTTTCTTTCTTCTATTTCTTGTGTGTGATTACTAAAAATGGGAAGGCCACCATGTTGTGATAAATCCAATGTCAAGAAAGGGCTCTGGACAGCGGAAGAAGATGCTAAAATCCTCGCTTACGTTGCAATCCATGGTGTAGGAAACTGGAGTTTGATCCCCAAAAAAGCAGGTCTTTCAAATTCGTTAAGAATCTCATCTCCTTATACATAATGGTTCTTGTTTCTGAGTACTTAATTCTTTGGTGCAGGCTTGAACCGATGTGGAAAGAGTTGTCGACTGAGATGGACTAATTACTTGAGACCTGACCTTAAACATGACAGCTTCTCTCCTCAAGAAGAAGAGCTTATTATTCAGTGTCACAAAATCATTGGTAGCAGGTAAGAACTAACCTAATTGCTAACTAACTTCTATGTTTATATCAGCAGACAAGAATCTTTCAATAAGTAATTCACTGACCAGTGATATGTAATCTCTCTGATGTTGCAGGTGGTCTACAATTGCTCGAAAGCTTCCTGGAAGAACAGACAACGATGTGAAGAATCACTGGAATACGAAGCTGAAGAAGAAGCTGATCAAAATGGGGATTGATCCAGTCACTCATAAACCGGTTTCTCAAGTCCTTTCTGAGTACAGAAACATTAGTAGCCATGGAAATTCTTCAAACCCATCTGAACATTTTGTCAGAAACTTAAAAACCACATTGATTCATGACCCTGAACAATCTAATTCTGTACTCACACAATCCATCACAGCTTGGGAAATCATGAGGAACACAAGTCATGAGAGTTACAACTCTATGATCTTTACTAATTCCCCTTCATCTGAATTCCCATCTCCGTATCTTTTCTCTAACCAGTCAAATCATCTCTTAAATGCGGCAACATCTTCATGTTCATCATCATCATCTTCTGCTAGTATCACGCAGCCCAATTCTGGGGATTCTTTACAACTTCAAGCTCAAGCACAAGCTAATACCTTCTGCTGGAACGATTTTCTGATCTCGGACCCGATTTCACCTCTAAGTTCTCCACAGCCTGAACAACTAGAGACAGAAGTAATAGTATCTTCAGCTACTAGCGACCTCGTCTGTGTGCAGGAGTCTCACTGTAACAAGAGCTCTCAGGATATCACCTCTAAGGCCTCGGGAACATGTCATTCCACTATCTCGTTTGTGGATGAAATACTGGAAAGGGAACAAGAAATGTTATCACAATTTCCTCAACTGTTGAATGATTTCGATTATTAGATCCTTTTGCTTTTCCTCTTGTAGTTTAAAATTTGGTACTTTATGAATTTAAGAACTGTTATTCATCTGAATTTTAAATAATTCTCTTATTTTAGTTGCAGAGTTTCTTAGGATATCATACGATGGTTTAGTCTGTAAAATAAATTAACTTCATGAGTTAAATAGCTCAGCAAGATTTCCTATGTAAAATACAGAACAAACCCTCTGGGTGGGGAAGCAAGATTTCCTATGTAAAATACAGAACAAACCCTCTGGGTGGGGAAGAGAGTTCGGTTGTTTTTATCCCTCCTAGTGTTTTGGTATACGACTGAGGAGAAGCTTTCCAATTGGAAGCTAGAAAGTAGAAACCTTTCAGCTATGGCGGTCGTTTTATCGTCTCCCGTATTCTCTTCACTAGGAATCAACATCGTTACGAATCAGAATCTGGGTTCATCGTATTCTAGTTTTCCTAAAATTCACATCTTTAGGATTTCTACTAGACCACTGCGTATTCGAAAATCCGCCATTACCGTCGTCTCCAGCCGTAAAAGTGCGAACTTTATTTTCCCTTTTGCTTTTCGTGAGAAAAGGGTTTGTTCCCCAATTCATGCCTTGCGGTTTTTTCTTGAAACTAGATTCAGGCAGTGGTTTGGCAAGTGAGGATAGAAAATTGTTGCTGGAACGATATGGTTATGATGCCAATGATTTTGCGCCTGAAACTAAGGTTAATCCTCAATTTCTCCATTATTGTTTGTTTTTGTTTCTTTCTCCTGTATTTGGTCAGAACCATACTGTATCTATCTGTCTCCTGGATCATTTTATTTCATCTACTCAACAACATTCCTTGACTGGTCCAAACATTTCATAGAAAACGAGAAGAAAAGAAGAGCAAAAGAGTGGAAAGAGCAGCCTACAAGAGGAAGAAGTTCCTGTGCAGCCTAGAACAACTCATAGGTTACTTCAGGTGTGCATTTACTTCTCTCGTGTTGTTTGTTTATTTTGTTGGATTTCTGTTCTTCAATTTTCCAATGAATCGGATGATTTTAGGTTCTCGCAGGAACGGCAAAACGAAAGAAATTGCTATCTCTTAAGGGAATGGATGTAAGACCTATGATGGAAGTAGTTAAAGGGGCAGCTTTTGGAATTCTACAGGTAAGAACTATGAGAAATGGACTGTCTACTAGTATCCGATTTGCTTAAAGATTCCAAGATTGATTCCTCTAAGTCTTTCTTTAGGCTGCTGGTGGGTGTCCAACGTCTCTGCGTCCTGGTAGATGGCTGGACTTGTACAGTGGCACAGGGTCCGTTGGAATTGAAGCAATTAGTCGAGGATGTTCTGAGGTATATAAGGGAACCAATCCATACATGTTTTGTTGAAGTGATGACTGAAGATTTGTTTCGATATTGGGCTTGACTTCTTTATAGGCACACTTTGTTGAGATGGATCCTTGGGTTGTTTCAAATGTTCTACAACTCAACTTGGAACACACTGGATTTGTTGATGCTTCAGTTATACACACTGCTCGAGTAGAAAACTTCCTGGAACGTGCAGATGAAGTAGTAGGCATGTCTTGTCTTCAAGATTTTGCAGCCGTCAAATTTATCCTTCATTATTACTAGCTAACTTAAGTTTTGAATGGTATCCTGTTTAAATTAACTTCAATTTCAGGCAAGGATGAAGCATTTGATTATATAAGTGTTACACCGCCTTACATGGAGGTTGATTATGAGGTTCTGATGGATCAGATTTCTAAGTCAGCAGTAATTGGGGAGAATACATTTATTGTGAGTAGCTAGATACCCGTCTTGAATTACGAAAATTTCGGGTCAAGGTGCATATTTCATTCTCTTCTGGACATATTCTGATGTAGGTTGTGGAATACCCTTCAAGAACCACAATGCTTGATTCATGTGGAAGCCTCGAGAAGGTAATTCTTTCCATTTCTTGCTTCTGTAAATGGGGATGCATGAATGTTAATGAAACAAAATATTATACAGATGACTGATCGGAGGTTTGGCCGGACACATCTGGCAATATATGGCCCAAAATGGGCACAGAAGCCAAGAAAATGAACCTCAGCGGTCAATTTCAACTCCGTTTTCAGTTTAAAGCAAAGAACAGAGGCTTAGATTGAAGAGCTGATATGTTCCAAGCCTCCCAATACTAAAGTAAGCTGTTTAATATATGCTGCTACGTACCCTTCTACTTTTTACATTGCAATGCTTTATATGTTGCAGCATTTGCATCTGTAATGTGAAACATGATCATTTTGTTTATATTTCCGTTTTCCTCACCACATATTCTTAGTGCCCCAGATTAACTTTTTGCAGGTGTTTTTGCCATCAATTGCTTTTATGTTTGTAATCAAGCCTTAAGAAGGGAACAATTGCAGTCCTACATGTGTGTTTGTGAAGCAGAGATATATATACTTGTATACCGTTAATTTTAGATATGAAGTCAGTTAGAGGTTTTTGTTTTGATGCTCTTAAGGCCTGATAGATCAACTTGCTACACATGACTTCTATATGGATGTATATGATCCATAACTGTTCTAATTTAAAGAAAAACTTTGCAAATGAGGTACGTATCGGATCCTTTTTTCCTTTTTTTTCTAACTTAATCTTCTTAGGTAAATAACTCTTCAGCAGAACATGTAAGTAACTTGAAATATCTAGAGTGCAAAATTGGCATGCCTTTTTTTCACAATCACTGTAAGAATCAACATTACAGGAAACTATCCTGACCATGTGTAAGATCCCTAAATAATATAGGGAAAAACAGATATAGTAAGGGGATTTGTGGGACCAGGACTGTTCATACTTTGGCTTTATTATGTAGAAGGCAAGCTTCTCTTTCCCACCAAGGCCAAAAAGAAGTTTGCTTGTGACAAGGAAACAAAATGGCTCAATCTTCCCTAGCTGTCAATCAGATATGGATCCTTGTCTCTACAATGTGAAAAAATTGCTCTAATTTTTCATTTTCATAATACTTAATCAGAAGTATCATAGATTTCTTTGTTTTGCTGTACTAATCACCTTTTGGTAGGGAAGAAGGGAATACTTAACAAGGAAGAAAGTAGTAGCTCTAGCTCCTTTTCACAGGTTAAGTTTTACTTAACCGTTATTACGTAATTAATTGTTTCTTTTATTGTTTTTGGAAATCTTCCAAAGGATTTAAGATAGTGGTAAGAAAAGTAGTAGGATTTGTTAATACTTAAGCCACGAAAGGCACACTCTCCTATGCCTTAAAGTGGGTTATAATATATGTTGTTAGGGGAGGTTGTGAGGTCCCCAATGGTTTGCTGCATGAAAATTCACAAATCAAAGCAAAGAAAAAGCTACTTAAAGGGCCCATATGTTACATAAAGATATGTTTTCTCTAACTTTTTCTTTCTCTTTCTCCCTCTCTCTATACGTGGACACCTACGTATGACACTGTTGCTTTATGTGCTTCATCTTTAAACAAGGCCAATCACGGATTTGTCCGGCAAGGTATATAAAACAACCTAAATGCTTGTTCTTTACTTCCCACTTCGCTTTCCCCCTTTTCTTTAACTCTTCTGTCCAAAGATCTCTCTCTATTTATGTGACAGTCACTTCATCATCATGGATGTTCTGCTCAGTTTATTCTTGGGTTTGGTTGGTCAGTTTTGCATTTTAAACAGGAAGCTGTAGGGACATACGTTGCAGTATGGGTGGATATGGCATTAGAGTTTTTGTTACAGCTCTTGTTTCTGTAAGTCTTATTCTGTTTCTTCTTGTCGGTATCTTAGCAAACTCTGCACCAACAGAAAATATCAAGACGTTAAGGTTTAATGGTAAAGTCACTCACCATATCCAGAGAGATATGCATCTGTTTCACGTCAGCAAGCGCAAAGTTCCAAATGGACCTGATCCTATCCACAACAGGTCCGTATCTTCTCTTTCAAATTCCGATCTTGTCCTTTACCGTTTCTTTGCTATAAGAGATGAAGCTGTTTAGCAGTTAAACTATTATTATTAAGTTGCTCAATTCAAGATTCTGGAGTTATTGGTATGTTTACACAGATACCAATAATTGCTGGTTACGAAAAAGATCATAATTCTTGTGTTTTCTTTTCCCTTCTTTTCAGTGTCACTGTACATAATGTTCAATTAAAGAACTCGTCTTTCGAAATGCATGAAAGTAGATAATGTTGTCATGTTTTAATAAAAGCTTCTTCTTTCTCTAATTTTAATGCCTTAAGAGAGAATTAAAGGCGCTTGTGAAGAAACTTGACCACTTTAGTTAAAGTTATACTGCAGAAAGAAAACATAACTTTACTTAGCTTTTGTTTGAATACTGTTTCTTCAGGAAAGCAGAGACTTCAAGACGGCCACCAAGAGTATGATTTAACTCTGATATATACGACGTATATGGTAATTCAAACGTATAGTGATTCCAGATCAAGAAGCTACTTCTTGGGGGCAAATCATAACTTCAGAGATCTGCTATGAACTCATAGTTTTTGAAGTCTTGCTCTGTTTTGGAAGGTGAAGTCTTGCTCTCTTATTCTTCTTAGTTTATTGTGAAGGTAGAAAAAAGTTTGAAGCAGATATTAAGACAGTGATTTGTAGTAAACATTTGTATTAAAAATAGCTTATAAGTTATATCTTTATTAAACTCTGTTTGCTTGCTGCTGTTTTCCCCATTTTTTCTTTCCTTTGCCTTTTCTTTTCAAGTCTTTACTTTAAAGTGTGCTTTTGTGTTTTCTCTGCTAAAGCAAACCATTAACTAAAGTTTGCTCTTATTTAAAAATCATTTTCTTCTTGAAATTGTTGGTTATTATTTTAAATTATACATTATACTCCATTGTATTGCTTGTTAGAATCACATTTCTGGGTTGTTCTCAGCTTTGGGAATCTTTGTTTTTATGTTTTGATAGTATCTAACAAAGTGAAATACAAAAGGAGGAAGCATATATGCTAAGCTCTCTGTTTTTTTTTGTTTTCTTTGGCTTTATTCCTGCGTTTGACTGTATCGAGAAGCAGGTCCTAAAGTAAGATTCTACAGAAACTCTCTTTTTCCTGTTCTGCATTGGACACAGATTCGTGTTTTCTTCTTTCTTTTTTTCCTCTTCGGAACACAGTTTAGATCAGTTAAATCACCAAGCAACATGTCTTAAGACTTAGACAGAAAGATAAACACAAAGCATGTACACTTCTTTTTTAGAAGAAACAGAGTCTCTACAATGGTGTATCTGAAGCCATTACATCTCTTAACTTCAGAAATCTGAAAAACTAGTAGTAGAAGTAGTACACTAACTCACAACATGATTGATATAAACAAATCATTCTTCAATTCTCACTTTTTTAAATCTTTTATAAGATCTCATACAATCTCTTGTTTATCGAAAATCAAGGGAAAATCATCATCTTGTTCTGTAAACGAGTATCCTTGCTTCTCAGCAATACCTTTCAATGACTGGTACGCTTGATACATAGACCATCTCTCTTTAGGTCTTGTAGCTACACAATTACAAGCAATCTCAACAAATTTCAAAATCTCTGCATCATGTCCTTTCCCTTTAATGTTTCCATCAAAAGCATCTCCAATTCTACCTGAACTTTCAAGCCCTTTAACCCATTCCACCAGATTCCCTTTAAATCCTCCAACACCTGCTCCTAACGCTTTAAGTCCAGTCACCAATTCCAACAACACAACCCCAAGTCCGTACACATCTCCTTTAAGTGATGCTATCATTGTAGAAGAATATTCAGGAGCTACATACCCAAATTCTCCTAAATCCCCAGTTATGAAACTGCTCTCATTAGTATCTGAAGAAGCCATAAGTTTTGCAAGTCCAGAATCTATAATTCTTGCATCAAAATCCTCATCAATGAGAATCACACTAGAACAAATGTTTTGATGAAGAATAGGAGGACGGCATCCATGGTGTAACCAAGCTAAACCTCTTGCAGCACCTAAACCAATCCTGCAACGAGTCAACCAATCTAACTCAACCGCATTTGACTCGAGTAGTGACTGCAGTGTCCCATTTGACATGTACTTATAAACAAGAAATTTCTCTTCTTCAACAACGCAGAAGCCAAGAAGAGGAGCTAAGTTTGGGTGACGAAGTTCCCCTAACTGATTCATCTCATAGCGAAACTCTCTTTCGCCGAGTTTACATGTGTTCAAATGCTTAACTGCAAGTGCTGAGCCATCTGGAAGAAAGGCCTTATATGTTGTACCTGTTCTAGTGGAAACAATAATGTTCTCTGAACTGAAATTATTAGTTGCAGCCATTAAATCTCCAAGTTTAACCTTAACTAAAGGCTTTTGAAACAAAGAAACTTGAGCTAGCTTATGACTTCGAAGTCTCTGCGCCAAACTACTAACTTCTCCTCCTCCCTCAGTTAAAGTCCTTCTTCTTCTTCTTGACCACTTCAAATGGTAATACCACCAAATCCCAAAAGCTAACAATATTGAAGCAGCAGCACCAAATACACCAGCTGCAATTATAATTGCAAGATTCTTCTTACTTAATCCTCCACAATTAGAAGATAAAGGGGGTCCACAAAGACCTTTATTCCCGGAGAAATCATCAGAGGAATAGTTTGATGAACTGAAGAAGGAAGGAATGCGACCTGTTAGATCATTGTTAGCCACAGAAAACTTCCCTAATCTACCTAAAGCTGATAACTGTTCCGGGATTTGACCTGAAAGTTTGTTATCAGACATAACCAAAGAGTTCAAGAAGCCACAGCTGGACATTTCAGGAGGAATCTCACCGTTCAATTCATTCGTTGACAGATCAAGAGATACCAAAAACGGTAACCATTTACATAACTGAGAAGGGATATTACCAGAAAAACGATTATTAGAAAGATCCAGTTTTTGTAAACTCCCACAGTATTGGAGAGAATCTGGAATCCGACCACTTAACCCCATGCCTCGAAGCTCCAAGTTGATGACTCTATTCTCTTGATTATTCCAACAAGAAACACCAACGAAATTACAGAGAAATCCGACAGATGTGTTCCCGAAATTCCATAAACTTAACGCGCCTTGAGGATCGGTAAGAGAGCTTTTGATTCCCTGTAAACATCTTATATCGTCTTCATCTGCCGCCATGGCAAGAGAACAGAAGAGGAAGACGACTAGAGTAAAAATCAATAATAAAGGATCCAGCTTTTTGGCTTTGGAAGCGATCTCCATAGCAGAAAGTCTTCCAAGGTTTTGAGAATTGGATTAAAATCAGAGTTTTTTCTTTGTAGTTGCCGATGAAGTTGCAGAGAGAGAGAGAGACAGGCTTGCGAGTCAGACGGGTTGAACGGCCTAAAGCGATTAGATATTGGAAAGTAGTCGTCGACTTTGATGTCCATTGTTCATCTTGTGACTTGAAGAAAATAATAAAAATTAAATATTTGACTCTTTGTCTTTATTAATCCAATAATTTGTTGGGTTTACATGGAATAAATTGTTTATTTTTCTGGATCGCAGATCCTTAATTTTGTTGCTAGAATCACAATTTGTTACAATTATAATAATTTAACATAAAATTCATATAGAACGCGTTAAAATCATTTCAATTACATGTGGAATAGTTATATAATAAAGTTTATAATAAAATCCAAGAAAATAAATGATTTTTGGTATACTATATGGTGCGTGTATTTGTCACATTAAAGCCCTTTTTGGTGAGAGCGTTATTAGGTTTAGGCGTCGTATATATGGGTTTGGTATGGTCAAATATTCGGTTTTAAATAGAATTTATTTTATAACAAGATTGGTTGAATTTTTTTTTTTAAATTAGTTGTTAACTAACGTGCCTATAGATTAAGCAGAATTGATGTGAAAATGATAGGACGGTCCAAAGGCAAAATAGTCTTTTATTTACCCGATAGCCTCTTTCTATGACCAAATAAACTTTAAATTTTTAAACTAATCGTGCCTTTCAATCATGTGTTTTTGTAAACGCGCAACAAATGTTATATATTAATGTATTTTTATATTATATACTACTATCTATTGACTATAGTGGAATATAACACCTGATTCTTATTTTTTTATTTTTTTATAATTTGATGAAATGTATAATTTTATTTATTATATGTAAGATTTTTCAATCTAAAATTAATTTTAATCTTGAAAACTAAAATATTTTTGGACTAATTTTAAAAAATAAAATAGTATTAATTCTTAAAATTTTGCAAAAACATGGGTAATAGTCAATACCCCAGGTAATTGTCTGAGAGGTCACCAGTTCGAGGGCCGCTGGATAAGGTGTGGGAGTAGGGAAAAACAATTAAAAATCCTGAAGCCCATCCTCGATGGAGATCGATCCGCCCATCTCTAAGTGTTCAGGATCTGATCAGCTCGAGTCGTAGCCAGTC
>KE153472.1:317288-384659 GCA_000411095.1 Aethionema arabicum
GATATATTATGGCCCATTTGATTTTAAATAATCCAGCCCATATATTTAAAAATAGCCCAAGACGACTCATGTGGTCCCCACTCACACGCACCTGAGATATTTCCAATTTCAAAACCGGGAAAATCTGTTTTTGTCAAAATAACCGCGCTCTCTATCATGTAGGCCCCACTTCGATTTATCTTCTCTTAAACGACGCCGTTTAGGCCTGTACTGTAAATTAAACGACATCGTTTGATTTTGGTCGTTTTCCGATGAACTCAGTGGGAAGGGTTAAATAGTAATTTAACAGAAAAGCTTGGCAGTTCCTAACCGACCGGTAAAAGGCGAGCTTTTTCTCCCTGCTTCTTCTTCTTCCTTCGAGTTTCCCCTCTTCGACAGGAGAAATCGAGAAGATTCTCGCTTTAGTTATCGAATATGGAAAACGCAGAGGTAATTCTCCGTATATTTTGTTCAACTCCGATTTTAACGATTTGGGTTTGCCTCCTTTTCTTTAGGAGCTTCGTTTTTATCTCTTTTTTGTTTGGTGGCAGAAAACGACGGCCTTGAACAAAGCTTACGCAGAGATAATTCTCAATACGACGAAGGAATCAGCAGCTAGGGTTATGGTTTCAGACAGAAAATCAGCTCGGTTCCAGCACGATCTGTGCGGAACGAAGGAAGAGGCACTTCGTTTGCTTGTTCGTATGAAACAAATGATAGATGCTAAGGTAATGTTCTGCTCAAACAAATAGATAAGAATGATAAAAAAAAATCCCTCTATTTCGCAAAATTTAGTGTGAGAGTCTCTTCCTTGCACACTTGTCTTGCATTTCCTGGCTCCGTGAGTGAATGGGTTTCATGTATTTAGATGTTTTTAGGGATTCCTGTTTATCTTTCTCTGTTGTTGTTTGAGTCTGTTTGCTTAAACAAGAATGATTTAGAACTTTTTTTTCCTGATTGTTGTGATAGTGAGAAGCTTTCTTGAACTTTTTTGCCTGCTTTTGTTCCCTTGGTTCTTAAGTGTTACTAATTGAGTTCTATCTCAGACAATTGAAGCAGAGATTACATCATCAAATCAGCAACAGCAGATTGATGTGCTTGAAGCTCAGCTTCAAGAAGCTGAAGAAATTATTAGTGACCTGAGGTCAGAGGTGAGATGGATGAGAGACAAATTAGAGAAAGCAAGGGCGAATGAGTTGCAGGCACGAAATGCAATAAACAAGGAAAAAGAAACAGTTTCTGCTCAGAACGCTGATCAAGAAAGTTTGAATCCTACTCAAGAGGTTGCAGATACTTGCTTATCTATCGCGAGTGTTCCTTTTTTGAATCAGAACTCATTACATGATGAATCTGGAAATGACCGAAAGCAGTTTGATGGGTTAAGTATTGATACCATGAAGAGGTGTGATGCTTGTGAGCCTGAACTGGACACCAATGCTGGAAACAAAAAGCTTGAGCTCTCTAGAAATGGTTGTACACAAAGGATCCGTGCTTTAGGAAGGAAAACACCGGAGAGGACTTCATCTTCTTCTGCAGATGTAGAGGAACAATGCACAATTGAAAAGGATAGTGATGAAATCTTGAGTTCAGAAAAAGTGGCAAAAAATGGAAGTGGTACAAGATGCATTGTTCTTGCTCTTAGATCCAGTAAGACAGAGGCAACACCAAATCCTTCAAATGCGTTAAGAATCAAGAAAACAGGCAAGGCCTGCAAATTACGAGGAAGAAGAAAAAGAAGGTGGGGAAAACGAAAAACCACGTCAGTTAGATCACTAAATCGGCCTTTAAAACCTTGTCAAACTCATTCTGTCCTTCCCTGTTCCTCGACATCTATGGACAACTCTGATAATGGTGAAGATCCCCTGGAGACACAGAGTGAGAAAGTAGATGCCCTTAACGCCAGTAAAGAATTGGAAGAACATTTGCAACTTAAAAGAACCTTATACACTGATGATATAGCTATAATCCGTAAAGGAAAAAGAAGCAAGAATATGGAAACTTCAGATAATATTTCTTCCGCTGTTAAAGACGATGAAAACAAGGCATATATACCTGCAAATGAGACTGAGATAAAGCCTCTTCCTTGTTTGGATCCAATTTCAGAATCCACAAATGCCACAGACAAAGAATTGAGATCAAGAAAAGAAGTTGTGTTGGTGAAAAATGAAGGTGAAGATAGTCTGATTTCATCTTCTAAAGTGGGTACTGAGTTCGTCAACGCGCAATCCATGTCTTCTAACTCAAAAGCTACTCCAGTATCAGATCAAATCAGCGAGTCTCCAAAAGCTGATGGAAATCGATATGTGAAGTATACATTCCAAAGAAAACGAAAGAAGGGATGTTTAAGTGAAAACGATGATCACAACTCTCCAGGGAAGAAGGAAGTAAAGGAGAAAGAAAACAATACACAAGACATAAATGAATCCATTGTAGGAAATGAAGCATCTAAAGAAACTCAACAACTTCCCAAGGTAGCTAGACAGGTTAGTAAATATCTATAACTCTTACCGTTTTCATGTCTAATCTTGCTTAAGTATTGGTGTAGTAGTAGTAGTAGTAATGCTGGTCCTTTTGTCATGAACAGCTTATTCCCTTGTCTGGAAAGTGATGGTAAAACCAAAAAGCTCCGTGCAAGAAACTGTTGAGAATGCAATTGCTTAGCTTGAGAAGTATGTATAATCTTTACACTCAAATTAAACACCTAAGTTTATCTATGTTGTATGGTATTGTTACATCCAATGTTCTTTCTTATTGGTGTAACAGAAGTGGGAGTTTTGGTTGTTTTGAACTTGAAGTCAATCTCAAGTCTTTGAGATCTGAAAATCTGACCAGTTTGGGGGTTTGTTGTAACTAAAATGGTGAATCAACAGGTCAAAATCTTTTGTCTGGAACTTTATTGATCTGGTCCTGTCAAAAATTCAAATCATATAATTGAGTTTCATTGACTATTATCTACCAAAATCAGATTGGTTTGGTATAGACTTGGTTGATTTCAGTAAGTTTAGTATAAAAAGATTCGATATAAAGTATAAAGAAATGTATATAATGTAATGTTTTTTGGGATTATAAACATAAAAACGCATGTGTTTGTTTGGGAAAGAAGAGCAACGTGGGGCCACTCTGCTCTGAAAGAATTAACAAAACAGAGTGCAGCAGGCTGCAGGCCTGTAACGTCTTTTAATTATTATTATTTGTTTTAATAATTTAATTTAATTTAATTTAATTCAATATGACTATTATTATCTAATATTTTCAAGTTATATTATTCTCATTGTCTGTAAAAACTGTGTTCTCTCAGCATGTGGTCTCTTTTTAAACTTTGAGTACCAAACACTTCTCTCCTTTTCCATTTCACTAATTTAATTTAACAAATACCCATTAAAAATTTATATGGTATATAGCCTTTTGTCTTATTGTTAAGTTTTAAAACATAACTCCAGAAAACTAAAGAAAGAGCAATTTATTAATGAAACAAAACTGGTGAATATACTAAATCAGAAGCTATTTAAGTTTTGAAAATATTAGAATTAGACAAAATTGTTATATATATATTTGAGGAAAGAATGAATAAAAATGATTGTTTTAAGGAAAACTGGTCCCCTAAGAAAACAGAGGAAAATCAGAAAAAAAGGGGTTAGAGTGAGAGAGGGCATGCCTGTTCTTGTCTCCTCCACCTTCTCCTTCTCTCCTTCTCATGTCTTTTCATTTTGTTCTTTCTGTTCGCCATTTCCTCATCTACATTTGGTCCCACTTAACTTCTTGTTTACGATCTTATAAGATCAAACCAACAAAGAAACAGAGCAGAGAGAAGAGAGAGAGAGGACAAGAATGGAGATGAAGAGAGAAGTTCGAGTGGAGAAGGAGAATGAGAAGGAGGAGAACATGTGTACAGCGTTATTAACTGCATTTGTTATCCTTTCAATGGCTTGCTTAAAACATTTCTCATCTCTATCGTATTTCATTGAACAATGGAGATCTTTAGTCTTTTTAGTACTCAACATTGTTCTCTTAGCCGTTTACTTCACCTCCACTCGTCTTACACCTAGCGAGTCACGCGATTACAAAACTCCACAAGGAGGTGGTAGATTGAAGATGATGCGAAGTAAGAAGAAGAAAAGAGATTCTTTGAACCAAGATTTCGTGGAAACAAAAGAGGTGATCAAGAACTGTGTAGTGGAGGAAGTCATTGAAGAGAAGATCAAAAGGGTTTCTCCTGAATTCAATGAAACTGTAAAAGATTGCTTTTTTGACAAGAAAGTCTCAAACTTTGAGGCCGAAGAGGACGAAGAGTTAGAGGCAGGAAGGCTATCGAATGAGGAACTAAACGAGAGAGTAGAAGCGTTTATTACAACGTTTAGACAACATTTAGTGATTGATGCACGAAGAGGAAGAGACAAAGGCAGAAAAGATATGTTACGGAGACGAGAAAGTAGTGATCAGAGGATGAGAACAAATGACTCTAACGAAATTAGCTTTGTAGCTCGGCGAGTAAGTTGTTCGGTTTAGGAGTTTCTAACTCGGTTTTGTTCCTTATATTTTCTTTTTGTGTTGTGGGGCTGAGTTATTTTAAAGCTCAAAATGAAATGTTGCTTCATTGTTTTTGATGTAATGTCATAAGAACACAAGACTACTACAATCAACATATCTTTATATATATACAAACAAATTCTTGTTATTGAATCTTGAAATAGACATAAATACATGTGTTGTTAGTATGCATAAGATTTGGGGACAGCAACATATTTTGAAAAATGTATATTCATATATGAAGATTCATATCTAAAGTCAATTGTAATATAAGCTAGTGTTGAGATAAAATCAGGAGAGTGAGAATTTATGCGTAAGATTAGTTTGAAAAATCTTGTTAAGTAAAAATTTAAAATCAGTTTAAAACAACAAAAATCACAAATATCAATTTATAAATATTCGTAATCTACGTTTATTAATATATTATGTACATGATAATATTAATACATGTATCTTTCTTGTTATAAACAAAATAAATTAAAAAAAAAAGAAGCAAATAATATCGAATCATAAACTTTGATTTGATTCGAATCATAAACTTTAGTTTGATTCGAATCATAAAATTTTATATATTTTTTTATTTACAGTCAACACAAATATGATAGTAGGATTTATGGTCTGCACGAAGAGACAAAAAAAAAATATAATGTGTCCCCGAGAACGTTTTGGGTACGCAAATATAGATTTAAAAATTAATTATTTTAACAATAATAATAATGACAATACTAGCCAGTAGTAATTCTAAATTACGAAGACAGCTATGGTCAACGAATGCGTGATACTATGACTGATTTAGATTTAAATCTTCTACGATTTAATTGATTGTTTTTATTTTCAAACGTGGAAGACGTGGAAACAGAAACAAGAACGTATGAAATATACTTATAATTATTTTAGTAATTAAAAAAATAAACAATATGATAACATCTTAATTAGACTTTGATGAAACATTAAGAAAGAAACTGCGTGTTAATGACATTTAGTTATTTTAAATTGAAGCCATTGTTTTTGTCTTTCATCTCTCTCTCTCTTGTAGAGAAAGGTGAAGTTTTTTGGAAGTATGGGAGCGATGTTGATGCACGCGGACGGTGTAGATTGGGTTCTGATGGGATTAGGATTCATCGGAGCCGTTGGTGATGGCTTAACCACTCCTTGTCTTCTTTTTATTATGAGTAAGCTCATGAACAGTATGGGTGGTTTCTCATCAAATCCTCAAACCTTTATGCACAACATCATCAAGGTATTTTCTCTTTTATTTTTTAAATTTTTTTCTCTGTCTAATCATTAATTTGGACTAATTTTTGTGTTTATAAACAGAATGTTGTAGCATTGCTTTATGTGGCTTGTGGATCATGGGTTGTTTGTTTCCTTGGTAAGTTTTTTTATTTAGAAACATAAATAATTTAATATAACGTTTAGATGGATCTAATTTGAAAAAAAAAAAACAGAAGGGTATTGTTGGACAAGAACAGGAGAGAGACAAGCGGCTAAGATGAGAGAAAGATACTTGAGAGCGGTTTTAAGACAAGATGTTGGTTACTTTGATCTTCATGTTTCAAGCACTTCTGATGTTGTTACTAGTGTTTCAAGTGATAGTCTCGTAATTCAAGATGTTCTTAGCGAAAAGGTCTTGATTTTGAATTCTTTACTTTTTCATTTCTAATCATATTATGTGTGTTTTAAAATGTTGTTTTTGTTTTTGAAACAGTTACCGAACTTTATAATGAGCATATCAATGTTCATAGGATGCTACATCTTGAGTTTCCTATTGTTCTGGAAACTTGCAATCGTTGGCTTTCCTTTTGCAATCTTCCTTGTAATCCCTGGAATTTTATATGGGCGTACACTCATGAGCATGTCAAAGAAGATACGAGAAAACTACAATGAAGCTGGTTCTATAGCAGAGCAAGCTATCTCTTCAGTGAGAACAGTTTACGCATTTGGTAGTGAAAGAAAGATGATATCTAAGTTCTGTGATGCTCTTCAAGTGTCGTTGAAGCTAGGGTTGAAACAAGGGATTGCTAAAGGAGTTACTGTAGGGAGCAATGGTCTTTCTTTCGCGATTTCGGGGTTTATGTTTTGGTATGGAAGTCGGATGGTTATGTACCAAGGGGCTCAAGGTGGTAGTGCTTACATGGTTGCTGCTTCTCTTGCCTTTGGTGGCAGGTAAAATTATGTTCAAGGCTCTTTTGTTTTCTTGATGTTGAAGAATGTATATGGTAGGGCTTAATGGTTTAGTTTCTTGTAATGTTAGGTCACTTGGTACTGGTTTGTTGAATTTAAAGTACTTCGCTGAGGGGTCAGCAGCAGGGGAGAGAGTCATGAAAGTGATAAATAGAGTCCCAAAGATTGATTCAGAGAACATGGAAGGTCAAGTTTTGGTTAAGTTTAGAGGAGAAGTTGAGTTCAAGCATGTCAAATTCTCATACGCGTCTAGACCTGAGATCCCAATCTTCGAAGATTTTTGCTTGAGGATTCCGTCTGGGAAAACAGTGGCTTTGGTGGGAGAGAGCGGTTCAGGGAAATCAACGGTTATATCACTTTTGCAGAGATTTTATGATCCTTTGGAAGGAGAGATTTTGATAGATGGTGTATCCATTGATAAGCTGCAAGTGAAGTGGTTAAGATCTCAGATGGGTCTAGTTAGCCAAGAGCCAGTGTTATTTGCCACATCAATTAAAGAAAACATACTATTCGGTAAAGAAGACGCTTCCATTGATGAAGTTGTGGAAGCTGCAAAAGCCTCAAACGCTCACAATTTCATTTCTAAGTTACCTAATGGCTACGAAACTCAAGTGGGTGAAAGAGGAGTGCAGATGTCAGGAGGACAGAAGCAGAGGATTGCGATAGCTCGAGCAATAATCAAATCACCGAGAATTCTCCTCCTAGACGAGGCAACAAGCGCGTTGGACTCAGAATCTGAAATGGTGGTTCAAGAAGCTTTAGACAATGCTTCAGTTGGTCGTACAACCATTGTTATTGCTCATCGTCTCTCCACAATTCGTAATGTCGATGTTATCCATGTGGTCAAGAACGGACAAATTGTGGAATCAGGATCACACGATGAACTCGTGGAGAAGTTAGATGGTCAATATGCTTCTCTAGTCCGCTTACAACATATGAAGAAGGAAGAATCAGATTCAGATGTTAACATCACTGTAAGTGTTCAAGAAGGAGGAGCCTTAAAAAGTAATCCAAAAGCCGTTAAAGAAGAGTTCACAAGTCCAAGCACTGTGATGAAGAGTCCTTCTGATTCTATTGTTAAGGTCAAGAAGCCATCGTTTAAGAGACTACTAGCCATGAATCAACCAGAATGGAAACAAGCGTTGTTTGGTTGCCTAACCGCAGCTCTATGTGGAGCGATTCAGCCACTTTACGCATACATTTCAGGAACGACGGTGTCAGTGTATTTCCTACCGAGCCACGAGGAGATCAAGGAGCAAACAAAGATCTATGCTTTGTCTTTTCTTGGTCTAGCTGTCTTTTATTTCCTGGCTAACATCATTCAACACTACAGTTTCGCATACATGGGTGAGTACCTGACAACTCGTGTCCGAGAACGTATGATTTCCAAGATTTTGACTTTTGAAATCGGATGGTTCGATAAAGACGAGAACTCAAGCGGTGTAATCTGCTCCAGACTTGCAAGAGATGCCAATGTGGTATGTTTTCCATCTTTCTTGAACTCAAATCAACAATAATTCACTATTTCTTCGATCATAGTGAGTGATTGTTATCTTATTACAGGTGAAATCTTTGGTTGGAGATCGGATGTCGTTACTGGTGCAAACCATATCGGCAATAGCCATAGCTTGGTCAATGAGCTTGATCATCGCTTGGCGTTTAGCACTTGTGATAATTGCAGTGCAGCCTGTGATCATTGTTTGCTTCTACACTCGTAAAGTTCTGCTTCGGAACATGTCAAAGAAGGCGAAGAAAGGTCAAGACAAGACCAGTAAACTAGCTGCAGAAGCTGTACCTAACATCAGAACCATCACAGCTTTCTCATCTCAAGAACGTATAATGAAAATGATAGAAAAGACTCAAGAAGGTCCACGGAGAGAGAGCGTTCGTCAGTCATGGTTTGCTGGAACTGTACTCGGAACATCACGGAGCCTTACTTTGTGTATCTCAGCTTTGACTTACTGGTACGGTGGTAGACTGATTCGTGATGGATACATTACAGCTAAAGCCTTCTTCGAAACGTATTTGATCTTGGTGAGTACAGGGATAGTCATAGCTTCCGCTGGGACCATGACGACTGATCTATCTAAAGGATCTGATGCATTAGGGTCAGTGTTCGCAATGTTGGATCGACGCACAGCCATTGATCCGGAGGATCCAGATGGATACGAACCAGAAAGAATCAAAGGTCAAATCGAATTCCAAAATGTTGATTTCTCGTACCCTACGAGACCCAGTGTGGTTATCTTCAACGATTTTTCGCTTGAGATTGAGGAGGGGAAATCGACGGCGATCGTCGGACCAAGCGGCTCCGGTAAATCCACAATAATAGGGTTAATCGAGCGGTTCTACGAGCCGTTAAAGGGTATTGTGAAAATTGACGGTCGAGATTTAAGATCGTATAATCTGAGATCTGTTCGTCGACATATAGCGTTGGTCAGCCAAGAGCCGATATTGTTCGCCGGGACGATCAGAGAGAACATATTGTTCGGAGGAGCGTCTGATGATATTGACGAATCAGAGATCATCGAAGCGGCAAGAGCAGCGAACGCTCACGATTTCATCACGTCGTTATCGGACGGCTATAATACATATTGTGGAGACAAGGGAGTACAGTTATCCGGTGGGCAAAAACAGAGGATTGCAATCGCTCGGGCGGTTCTGAAGAACCCGTCTGTGTTGCTCCTAGACGAAGCGACGAGCGCGTTGGATAGCCAATCAGAGCGCGTGGTGCAAGAAGCGCTGGAGCGCGTGATGATTGGGAGGACGAGCGTTGTGATCGCGCATAGGTTAAGCAGTATACAGAACTGTGACGTCATCGCCGTTTTGGAGAGAGGGAAAATCGTCGAATGTGGGACCCATTCGTCCTTGTTAACAAAAGGTCCCACTGGCTCTTATTTCTCATTGGTCAATCTCCAGAGAAGTCCAAAACGGTGATGTTTTGAGTTAAATAACTATGTCGCGTTTCTCATATTTTGAGTTAAATAATTACATTAATTATTTTAATTAATAATAGTTTAATGTTAATTGATTCTGTGTTCTCCCCAAACCATTTCTTCTTTCTTTTATTCCCCTGTCGAATCCACACAAACCTTAATTTCTGATTTTTTATGAATTATGACTGGTTTCTTCTATTTTCTCTTTTTATTAATATATATATATATTATTGTTATTTTTTTTGTCGGATTTATTTACGAAATGTCTAAATTGCAGGGATTTGTATTATATCCGACACGTTTTTTTTTCATATCCGACACGTTTTAGAGATCAAATATGATTTAACTAGATATACTAATAATAATACTGAATTATGACGACAGTTAGCTATGGTCAACTAATGCCTGATAGCTATGCATGAAAAATAAAAAAATAGAGACAATTGCAGTATACAAATATATGATATAAAGTCTTGTGTGATTCGATCGATTGTATTCAAACATAGATCCCGTCATTCGTGGAAGACGTGGAAACATGAACGAATCAAATACATTACAATTAACATTAAATTAATGATCTTTCTGACAAAATTAAATGTAAGTTTTCATTAAATAAAAAACATTATAATACTTCATGATGTAACGTTAATAAATGAACCGTCTCCTAATATCAATTTATGTGAAGGCGTGGTTCGTATTGGTCTCTCTCTCTTGAGCAGAAGCCAAGAAGATGGAGACTTTTGGAAGTATGAGATCGATGTTGATGCACGCGGACGGTGTAGATTGGGTTCTGATGGGATTAGGATTCATCGGAGCCGTTGGTGATGGCTTAACCACTCCTTGTCTTCTTTTTATTCTCAGCAAGCTCATGAACAACGTCGGTAGTTTCTCTTCCACTCCTGACGCCTTTATGCACAACATCATCAACAACACTGTAGCATTGCTTTATATAGCTTTTGGAGCCTGGATCCTCTGTTTCCTTGGTAAGTCTTTCTTATTTAGAAACAAAAATGATTTTAAAATTGGAATAAGTTTATTAATATGCAAAAGACAAAAAAAAACAGAGGGGTATTGTTGGACAAGAACAGGAGAGAGACAAGCAGCGAAGATGAGAGAAAGATATATAACAGCAGTTTTAAGACAAGATGTTGGTTACTTTGATCTTCATGTTTCCAGCACTTCTGATGTTGTTACAAGTGTTTCAAGTGATAGTCTCGTCATTCAAGATGTTCTTAGCGAAAAGGTCTTGATTTTGAATTCTTTACCTCTCATTTATAATCATTTTCTATGTTTTTAATCGGTTGTTTTTGTATGATTTTGAATCAGTTACCGAACTTTATAATGAACATGTCAATGTTCATAGGGTGTTACATAGTGAGCCTTATCTTGCTCTGGGAACTTGCAATCGTTAGCTTTCCCTTTGCAATCTTCCTTGTGATTCCTGGACTTTTATATGCACGTATGATCATGAGTGTGTCAAGGAAGATACGAGAAAACTACAGTGAAGCTGGTTCTATAGCTGAGCAAGCCATCTCTTCGGTGAGAACAGTTTACGCCTTTGGTAGTGAAAGAAAGACGATATCTAAGTTCTCAGCTGCGCTTCAAGGCTCGATGAAGCTAGGCTTGAGGCTAGGGTTTGCTAAAGGAATCGCCATTGGGAGCGATGGAATTACTTACGCAATTTGGGGGTTTATATATTGGTACGGAAGTAAGATGGTCATGTACAATGGAGCTAAAGGTGGTACTATCTTCATGGTTGCTCAGTCTCTTTCCATTGGTGGAAGGTAAGTTATTCAAGGTTCTCATGTTTACTTGACACATAAGAAACCATATGGTAAGGGCTTAATTGTTGATTTCATGGAATTTCAGATCATTTGGTGGTAGTTTGTTGAATCTGAAGTACTTCGCCGAGGCGTCAGCGGCAGGGGAGAGAGTCATGGAAGTGATAAACAGAGTCCCTAAGATCGATTCAAAGAACAGTAAAGGTCAAGTTTTGGACAAGTTTAGAGGAGAAGTTGAATTCAAGCACGTGAAGTTTTCGTACCCGTCCAGACCTGAAGCTCCAATCTTTGAAGATTTCTGTTTAAGAGTTCCGTCTGGGAAAACAGTGGCTCTTGTAGGAGGAAGCGGGTCAGGGAAATCAACGGTTATATCACTTTTGCTGAGATTCTATGATCCTATGGAAGGAGAGATTTTGATAGATGGTGTATCCATTGATAAGCTGCAAGTGAAGTGGTTAAGGTCTCAGATGGGTCTAGTTAGCCAGGAGCCTGCACTCTTTGCCACATCAATTAAAGAAAACATACTATTTGGTAAAGAAGACGCTTCCATTGATGACGTTATGGAAGCTGCAAAAGCCTCAAACGCTCACAATTTCATTTCTNAGTGGTTAAGGTCTCAGATGGGTCTAGTTAGCCAGGAGCCTGCACTCTTTGCCACATCAATTAAAGAAAACATACTATTTGGTAAAGAAGACGCTTCCATTGATGACGTTATGGAAGCTGCAAAAGCCTCAAACGCTCACAATTTCATTTCTAAGTTACCTAATGGCTACGAAACTCAAGTGGGTGAAAGAGGAGTGCAGATGTCAGGAGGCCAGAAGCAGAGGATCGCCATTGCTCGTGCGATAATCAAATCACCGAGAATTCTCCTCCTAGACGAGGCAACAAGTGCGTTGGACTCAGAATCTGAAATAGTGGTTCAACAAGCTTTAGACAATGCTTCCATTGGTCGTACGACCATTGTTATTGCTCACCGTCTCTCCACCATTCGTAATGCCGATGTGATCCATGTGGTCAAGAACGGACAAATTGTGGAGTCAGGATCACACGACGAACTCGTGGAGAAGTCAGATGGTCAATATGCTTCTCTAGTCCGCTTACAGCATATGGAGAAGGAAGAATCAGATGTTAACATCAATGTAAGTGAGCAAGAAGGTCGAGCCTCGCTACTGAGGAGAGATTTAAAACGTACTTCAAGAGCCGTTAAAGAAGAGTTCACAGGTCAAAGCAATGTGATGAATCCGTCTGATTCCAATCCCAAGGTCAAGAAGCCATCATTTAAGAGACTACTGGCAATGAATCTACCAGAATGGAAACAAGCATTGTTCGGTTGCTTAAGCGCAGCCTTGTGTGGATCCATCCAGCCAGTTTATGCTTACGCTTCAGGATCGATGGTGTCAGTATTTTTCCAGGCGAGCCACGATGAGATCAAAGAGAAAACAAAAATCTTTGCATTGTCTTTTGTTGGTCTAGCTGTGTTTTCTTTCCTGGTTAACGTCATTCAGCATTACAGTTTTGCATACATGGGTGAATACCTGACAGCACGTATCCGAGAACGTATGCTTTCGAAGATTTTGACATTTGAAGTCGGATGGTTCGATAAAGACGAGAACTCAAGCGGTGTAATCTGTTCGAGACTTGCAAGAGATGCCAATGTGGTATGAATTCCATCCTTTTTTTACCTCAAAATGAACGATAATCAATCGTTTCTTTGATCATAGTGATTGTTATCTTATGATAGGTGAAATCTTTGGTTGGAGATCGCATGTCGCTATTGGTACAAACCATATCGGTTATAACCATAGCTTGGTCAATGAGCCTGATCATCGCTTGGCGGTTAGCAATTGTGATGATTCCATTACACCCTCTTTACGTTGGTTGCTTCTATACTCGTAAAGTTCTACTCATGAGTATGTCGGAAAAGGCGAAGAAGGCTCAAGACGTGACCAGCAAACTAGCTGCAGAGGCTGTCTCTAACATCAGAACCATCACAGCATTTTCATCCCAAGAACGTATCATGAAAACGATAGAAAGGTCTCAAGAAGGTCCTAGGAGAGAGAGCATTCGTCAGTCATGGTTTGCTGGGATTGTACTGGGGATATCGCGGAGTCTTCCTTTGTGTAGCTCAGCTTTGAGTTACTGGTATGGTGGTAGACTGATTCTTGATGGATACATTACACCTAAAGCCTTCTTCGAGACGTATCTGATCTTGGTGCTTACGGGGATGGTCATAGCTGCCGCCGGGACCTTGACAACTGATCTATCTAAGGGATCCGAGGCATTGGGGTCAGTGTTCGCAATGTTGGATCGGCGCACAACCATTGATCCGGAGGACCCAGATGGATATAAACCAGAGAGAATTAAAGGTCAAATTGAATTTCTTCATGTTGATTTCTCGTACCCTACGAGACCCAATGTGGTTATATTCAGCGATTTTTCGCTAGAGATTGAGGAGGGGAAGTCGACG
This sequence comes from Aethionema arabicum, assembly GCA_000411095.1. Lineage (NCBI taxonomy): Eukaryota > Viridiplantae > Streptophyta > Magnoliopsida > Brassicales > Brassicaceae > Aethionema > Aethionema arabicum. Next base: position 331,163 of record KE153472.1, read on the forward strand.
GCAATCATGGGTCCAAGCGGCTCGGGTAAATCCACAATAATAGGATTAATCGAGCGGTTCTATGAGCCATTAAAGGGTATTGTGAAAATTGACGGTCGAGATTTAAGATCGTATAATCTGAGAGCGGTGCGTCGACATATAGCGTTGGTCAGCCAAGAACCAATATTGTTCGCTGGTACTATCCGAGAGAACATCTTGTACGGAGCAGCGTCGGGAGAGATGGACGAATCAGAGGTCATCGAAGCGGCAAGGGCAGCGAACGCTCACGATTTCATCACGTCGCTATCGGACGGCTATAATACATATTGTGGGGACAAGGGAGTACAATTGTCCGGTGGGCAAAAACAGAGGATCGCAATCGCTCGGGCGGTTCTGAAGAACCCATCTGTGTTGCTCCTGGACGAAGCGACGAGCGCATTAGATAGCCAATCAGAACGCGTGGTGCAAGAAGCGCTGGAACGCGTGATGGTTGGGAGGACAAGCGTTGTGGTCGCACATAGGCTAAGCACCATCCAGAACTGCGACGTCATCACCGTTTTGGAGGGAGGAAAAGTCATCGAATATGGGACCCATTCGTCCTTGTTAGCAAAAGGTCCCACCGGCTCTTATTTCTCATTGGTCAATCTCCGGAGAAGTCCAAGTTGAAGCTTGGATGGGTATAAATATTCAGTATGTATTGAGAGGTCAATCTCCCTCCGTCCGCCTAAAACATGAAGCCATTGAGACGTATATATTATAAATACATCTCGATGTATTCTTATTGAAGTTACTGATATAGATCATTATATTCATAATCCAAAAAGGGTCTATCTATGTCATAGATTCTATGACATTGAGCTAACGAATGGATGCTGCAAGCTGCTCATAGAATTTAGTAGGACTATATCTGAGTTATCACTTCTATTTGTCTTTTCTATAAGATTCTGGTTTAAGTTTTATCGGTTGCTGTAATATGGTTGGGCTGAAAGATAGAAACCAACTTTAAAAGAAGTAGAGAAAACGGAAAATACCTGTATATCAGACTGTGTCACCATTCCAAATAAGCTGTTCTGATGGCATCTTGCCAGAATTTGCATGAAAATGAAGAAAAAAAAGTGTGGGTAAGGGTCAACATACTTGATCATCCTGAAGAAGGAAGCTCAAGACTTCCAAGTTTTCTGCCTGGCAATGATGGCATCGGCATCTCTTTTGCAGCTCCTCCCCAAGTGAAGCCAACGTCTGTTCCAACTCAGAAGTCTGCTTGTGTTCAATCAAGGAAACTCTTCTTCTCAAGACTGGCAATTGAAAAAAGTTACAACCACAGCTTGGAGTTACATCTTATCAAGAGATGTTGTTGCATACTGCAGGCTGTCTCAAAAAAAAACAATGAGAAAAAACACTAGTATGTGTGATGTGATTTATGTTTACTACGATACTTCACTTGCTATCGAAAATAAGGATATCTAGAGAGAGCTTGCAGGGATTTTGTTTTGTCTGTTATTGCTTCCATGAGTGACATTTTCTTCTCATGTTCATCCATCTCCTTCTGAAGCTACATGTAGAAGAAAAGAGAGGCATCAATTCCGATTTGATCTCCTGCGAGAATGATTCAAAAAATCTAAAAAAACAGTGAATTGGATGAGATAACAAACAGCAATTGGAAAAGAGAAGTAAGTCTAATCATATGATTGACACAAACACTAAATTCTTGGTCCAAAACCTGTTTTTGTATGTTCTCTTCCACCAGGTATTCTTCTTCCTCTTTTGCTATTTCAGAATTTACATCAGATAACATATCTTTGATAGTTTCTGAATCAGCTCCATAATCATCCTCAAAAACTCTGTCATCTGCTATTACAGAAAAATATCCACAAGCAACCGTAGCTAAATAAACAATCAGAAATTAGACGACAGAGTATATACTGCAGCATTAGCCATCACCTGCTTTTGTGCCAGTACCATCATCATTGCCCACACTGGAAACTACTGCTTTCTGGAACTCCCTATTAACAAGAAAGCAGCTTAGACGAGTCTCTTTTGCATATGATGCAAAGGCAGGGGACTTGGGAAAACCTTATTTCTTTGTTAAGTTCAAACATTTGGTTTATAAACTGATCTCTGTATAACAAAGAAAAGAGTCAAATTGTCAAATAATGCCCAAATTTATGTCAAGAAGTAGAACTAAATAACAAGTTTGATAAGAAAACTAAGATCACCTGAGTAATCCTTCCTTGTTCTTTGTTACGCCAACCATCATGTTATCCATGAAAAAGAAAAAAGAATGCCACAGAGAAAATAAACATCAACAATAAGCACAAAAACTAATATAAACAGTACGAAATCTCCAAAAATAGACACATTCATATAAAAAAAGAAGGTGAAGCCAGGTGTACACCTTAAGAGCATTGACTTCATTGCCAACAACGGAAATTTCATCCTGACGAATAGCAATCCTTGCCTGAAAACAGTAAGGTTCAGATAAAACCTCGCCAAAACACACAGAACAAGGAACACAACTAGAGGATGCATCCTGAACACAGTATTTGATAGCATCATGAATCACAAATTATAAGCATCCGATAAATCACGTAAATTAAAGAGAAAGGAGACCTCCAGAGACTGAATCGTAGCATTGTTCAACGACAATTCGACTTCGTAACCGTTAAGCTCCTCCTCTGCCACTTCTTTGTTTCGCTTTGCCTGTTCAAGTTCTGCATTCGCAGCTTCCACTTCCGATTTCAAAGCTTCGAACCGCTTCTTCAGTCCAACCACTCTTTGCTCTATACGAGATAATCACCAATAATAAGAAAAACTATTTCTCTTAGTACATAGACTGTGAAGATCGAATTCGAATCACAAGAAATTGACGCCTAAACCCTAAATTACTACGCCGACCGAAATGCGACACATATGCTCTCTGCGATATCTCGATAACTTTCTTCGGTAGATAAATACAATGAGAATATAAGGAAGAGCTTACCTCCTCGAGATTTTTCAGAGGTGAAATCGCGAATCAGAGAGAGAAGCTGTTGCTGCGTATCGCTTCCCGCCATGGTTTCTTCGTCCGTTCGACGCTTATGAGTTGAGAAATTATACGATCCTTTCGTTATTTGAAATTGAAACCGTTAGCCACATGTACATCCATCAGCAAAAAGTTGGGCCAAATATATTGGGCCCAATCATCTTGCGAATATTCTATTACGGCCATAGAATCATAGACCGCGTCATATATTTGTACAAGCTGCCACGTGTTCAACATCTGAGAAAAATTGTATTTTCTTGAATTAAGAAAAATCTAAATTGACTCTATGATAAATATCCAGATTTTAAATGTTACTATTCAAAAATATCTAGATACAAATACATTATTTAATTAAGATAACATTGAAATTATTAAAAAAGTAATATACTAATATATATACTTAGAAAAATGTGTAATAAAATAGTTGAAGTCACTATATATTCTTATGAACAAAGTATTCATAGGATCCATTCCACATAGGAGCCACGTTGAATCCATCATGTAAAGTCATAGCCTATAGGCTTGATTGCAAAATTGAATATTGTAAATTATAATGGACTACACCTTGATCTAATTAGACTGATTATCCTCATTCAAATCTTTTTTGGACTGATCCAAAAATGCGTATCATTTTTTTATATCTATAAAATCTTGTATTTCTAAAATTTAAAAACCATTTTTAATTAATTATGCATTCTTCTAACTAAATTAAATTATTTTGGTTATATTATACGATAGTGTATTGATCATGTAACTATTTGTAAATACTATAGATGATGTGAGAGTTGGTGGTAGAAAATGAGTGATAGGGCAAGTTGAGGAGTAATTGGTGATTTTTTTTTCCACTTATGTTATACTATAAGATGCTTGTTTGGTCCATTTATATGCATTACTTTATACATGTATATATGGTAAAACATGAAACTAGTCTTTAATATGATGGTGAAGAAACTAAACATGTAGCCCACATTTTTTTTTTCTTTTTAGTACTCCATATCATTTTTCAATAGCTTAATTAATCTCTTTTTTTACTATGAATTATATTTAAAAATTAATTTATTCAAAACTATAATAGCTAATCAACTATATGATACTTAAATTGATTTTAAAGTATATGATCTTAATTTTAACAAAAAAAAATACTTAAATTTGGTTTTAAATAAACGTTTTTTATGCAACCAAAACAGATATATTGATCAATGAATAGTTAAAGTACCAACAAAAAATATATATATGATGATGATGAATAATCGTTTCGTACAGTTAAAACATTACTGTTTTGATAAACATCCACTCACATATTTTTTCCTTACACTTCTTTAACCTTTTTCTCAATTCTTTTTAACCTAACTTTTATTTGTATGTACTTGAACTCAAGAAATATATATTACTAATAAAATGGTGAATACATTTATACAAAAATATAATATTTTTTTTATTATTATAATTAAATATTTTGAAAACTGTGTGTGACATTGATAATTAAACTCGAAACAAACGAACCAATAAATAGCTGTGGACTTACAGACATGAATTTAAGACAGAATTTAATAGATTTTCTTGATTCACTTAAAATGTGCTTTAAATTTAAATAAGCGAAAAATAAATAAATTCATAAGGGAAATTTAAAAACAAAAACAATGTCTGCCGCCACTGTTTTTATTCCTTAGTGTGCCACTAAAATATATATATGCAGTCTATAAATCATTACACTTTTGGATAATTTTATGAAACTATCTTTATTTTCTTTCATTTCATAAGTTGTTTTTATGATAGAATCCTAGGAGGATTATATGTTTATGAAACTCTAAAGATGTTGTTTAATGGTAGATAACAAGTTATAGGGTCAATTGTCCTAGGTGAAAAAAAAATTATAACTTTATATATTGATTCGTAAAATTTAAATTATTACATGTTAATGTTATTTAAAATTGTGAATTATTTTAAGATAAAAAAATTTGTTATGATCTCCCAAATATTATTTTTGATTACGCCAATGGTCATGATTATAACCTAAAATTTCTTATTGGGTTTATACAAATTCTCAGATATATAAATATGTGTATATATATATATAAAAATTATAAACTATACATAAAAATAATTAAGATTTCAACGTGTAAATAATTAAGGGGAGAAGATAGGAAAACGTCACCACATACGTTACATAACCGTAGAGCTTACCGATTTGGACGGTCATCACGCCATTATATAATTACTCACAAAATTATTAATTAATCAATTAATAATACGTCTTAATTTAAAAAGAAGACATCAATTATTCGATAATGAAATTATACACTTCACGTTATTTTATCGATATAAAATAATTATATAAATCCAATTTCTTGCAACGTATGAAGAGTAGATGCAGTCCAAATGAGGACTCTTTAATAATTGAATTTAATATACATGAATTTAACCCTAACATGTATATGCCATAAATACATGATATATTATTACAGTTTTTTCTGTACGCATATGAGTTGCATAGGGAATTGTTCGCAGGTTTTTAATGTCGCAACCAGATGAATTCAATTTCATGCATGTATGTGCATTTGTCATAATTCGTACATTTATAATACTATTATTATATGTACTGTCTTTATTTCAGATTTTATTTTTGTACTTTTTTCACCTTTTTTTAAAACAATATATAAACTATTCAAAATATCTATTTTCTAACTAGCTATATATATATATATGAAATAATTAATTTTTTTTCTCTACTTAATTCATAGAGTGTTATTATCAAAACTGATAAATCGATCTTTAAAATTAGAAATGTAAGATCGATGATGAAATGTATTATTTAGAAAAATACCAATTGAAGTGTTTATTTAAAAGACTAGTTAGGTTTATATATTATCGTTGAAACATTATATAAAAAATAATATACAACATTTTTTAAGATCAAGAAGTATAGAATTTTTGGGAGAGAAAATAGAGTAATTAATAATAATAAAAAAACTAGTCTCGTCATGAATGACGCTATAAATTATTGAGATTTGATCATGTATAAGACTTCATCTTATTGTATTAAGAAAAAAGACTTCATTTAATTTATGTTTTACGAAGACAGCTGCACATTATATCTAGTCAATGATGGTACGTATCACTCAGACATTAATTTGTTTTAAATTCAAATACTCGTGTTCATCTTTGTATTTAATTTAAATTTATAATCTTGTTTATTCTTACGATATAGTATAAAATTTGTAGTCAAAGCTTATTTGTAAATTATAAATATTGACATTAATAATAACTCGTTATTATCCTTAGAAGTTATTTATAATAAAATTAAAATAACACTATTCTATCATGTTTGAATGAATACAATTATCAATTATAATCAAAAATGAAAAAATCAACATCCAATAAATCATCTTTCAAAAAACTTCCAACGCTTGTTATTATCGATTTATAACAATTCATGGCGATAGTATAATATTTGTATTTTCCTCTTGACCACTGTTTATGTTACCGATAAAGAATTAGTTTGAATTGCATAAAACAAATATAGTTAAATAAAAAGAATAAAATACAGTTTATAATATTTAACTTAAAGACTGATAACAAGTTGCTTCTCGAATTTATCTATAAATAGCCGCCGCTTACCACATTCGATTATAGAAATGTGAAACCCAAAACAGATAACATCTCATAATAATAATAATTAAAAAAAAGAAGCAAAATACAAAAAAAAAGTCTCTGCTTTTAATATCACTGCTGAAACTGAGAGAAACAAACCTCTTAAAGAAACAGAGAAAGAGAAAGATCGAAACTGATTAATATCGTCGTTTTGTTAAGGTCAAGGTGTCGTTTTGGCGTTTTGATCTCTCTCTCTCTCTCTCTTTCTCTTTCTTTCTCTGTTTTTGAAACGGAAGCAAAATGGGTAAAGAAGAGAAAAAAGAGAGTGTGAAGAAGATGAAGATATGGAGAAGCATAACATCAATATTCATGCATGCGGATGGTGTAGATTGGTTACTTATGGGATTAGGTGTAATCGGAGCCGTTGGTGATGGTTTCACTACTCCTTTTGTTCTTTTAATCACCAGTAAACTCATGAACAATATTGGTGGTTCCTCTTTTAACTCTGAAACCTTCATGCACAACATCACCAAGGTCCTTTCTTCTCTCTTTTCTAATCTTGATGCTTCATTCTCCTAAATTCGTTGACATTTTGACCAATTCCTACTATTCATGTAGTTGATGTGCACCAAGTCAACACAATTCTAACTATTTATTAATGATTTCTTCAATTTTTTTTTACAGAACTCTATAGCATTGCTTTATGTGGCTTGTGGATCTTGGGTTGTTTGTTTTCTTGGTAAGTCTTTTTTATGTACAAGAATACTTTGATTTTAGTATAATCTTTGGATGTGACTTAATTTTGGAAGAAAAAAAAAACAGAAGGATATTGCTGGACAAGAACAGGAGAGAGACAAGCAGCAAAAATGAGAGAAAGATACTTAAGAGCGGTTTTAAGACAAGATGTTGGCTACTTTGATCTTCATGTTTCCAGCACTTCTGATGTTGTTACAAGTGTCTCAAGTGATAGTCTCGTAATCCAAGATGTTCTTAGCGAAAAGGTAATTTGAATTCTATATCTCTTATGATCAAGAATCATTATACTCCCTTTTCTTGATTTTTGATTTGTTTTGAATCAGTTACCGAACTTTTTGATGAGTTTTTCATCGTTCATTGGAAGCTACATCGTGGGATTCATATTGTTATGGAGACTCACAATAGTTGGTTTACCTTTCATAGTCCTTCTTGTGATCCCTGGTCTAATGTATGGACGAGCTCTCATGAACATTTCAAGAAAGATACGTGAAGAATACAGTGAAGCTGGTTTTGTAGCTGAGCAAGCGATTTCGTCTGTACGTACTGTATATTCGTTTGCTGGAGAGACAAAGACAATCTCGAAATTCTCAGCTGCGCTTCAAGGCTCGGTGAAGTTAGGGATTAGACAAGGGATTGCTAAGGGTATAGCCATTGGAAGCAATGGGATTACTTTCGCTATGTGGGGGTTTATGTCATGGTATGGAAGTCGTATGGTCATGTATCATGGTGCTCAAGGCGGTACTGTCTTCGCTGTTGCTGCTTCCGTTGCCATTGGTGGCGTGTAAGTATACAATTTCTTGATCTTAGAACTTGATTCTTGATTCTTGATTCTTGATTCTTGATTCTTTGAGTCTTTGAGTCTTTGAGTCTTCATTCTTCATTTTTGAGTCTTGATTCTTGATTTTTGCTTCTTGATTCTTGATATTTGATTCTTGATTCTATGTTATGTTTTAGATCACTTGGTGGGGGATTGTCGAATCTTAAGTACTTCTTTGAAGCGTCTTCAGCTGGAGAAAGAATCATGGAAGTGATAAACAGAGTTCCCAAGATTGATTCAGACAATCTAGAAGGCGAAAAACTCGAGAACGTTAGAGGAGAAGTTGAGTTCAAGCATGTCAAATTCGTGTACCCATCTAGACCTGAGACAGCAATCTTTAACGATTTCTGTTTAAGAGTTCCGTCTGGGAAAACAGTGGCTCTTGTAGGAGGAAGCGGGTCAGGGAAGTCAACGGTTATATCACTTTTGCAGAGATTTTATGATCCTATGGAAGGAGAGATTTTGATAGATGGTGTATCCATTGATAAGCTACAAGTGAAGTGGTTAAGATCTCAGATGGGTCTAGTTAGCCAAGAGCCTGCACTCTTTGCCACATCAATTAAAGAAAACATATTATTTGGTAAAGAAGACGCTTCCATTGATGACGTTATGGAAGCTGCAAAAGCCTCAAACGCTCACAATTTCATTTCTCAGTTACCTAATGGCTACGAAACTCAAGTAGGTGAAAGAGGAGTTCAGATGTCAGGAGGGCAGAAACAGAGAATTGCGATCGCTCGAGCTATAATCAAATCACCAAGAATTCTCCTCCTAGACGAGGCAACTAGCGCATTGGACTCAGAATCCGAAAGAATAGTTCAAGAAGCTTTAGACAATGCATCAGTTGGTCGTACAACTATCCTTATAGCTCATCGTCTCTCCACAATTCGCAACGCCGATGTTATCTCCGTGGTCCAAAACGGCCATGTGATGGAGTCAGGTTCACACGATGAGCTTATGGAGAACTCAAACAGTCGATACGCTTCTCTAGTCCGTTTACAACAGATTGATAAAGAAGACTCAAATGTTAACATCAATGTCAATGCTCAAACCGGTCCAATCTCACCTCTTCAAGACTTGATTCTTAGCCGGTCAAGCTCTGTTAACTCGTTAACAGGTTCAAGTATTGTATCAAAGCATTCTCCTTCAGTTCTTGAAGATAACAACCCACCAGTACCATCATTCAAGAGACTATTAGCAATGAATCTACCAGAGTGGAAACAAGCGTTGTATGGTTGCATAAGCGCAACCTTGTTCGGAGCTATACAACCAGCGTATGCTTATTCTTTAGGATCAATGGTATCTGTGTATTTTTTAACAAGCCACGACGAGATCAAGGAGAAAACAAGAATCTATGCGTTCTCTTTCGTTGGCTTAGCAGTGCTTTCTTTCTTCATTAATCTCAGTCAACACTACAATTTCGCATACATGGGTGAATACTTAACCAAACGTATCCGTGAACGGATGCTAACAAAGGTACTCACTTTTGAAGTTGGTTGGTTTGACCAAGATGAGAATTCAAGTGGTGCAATTTGCTCTAGACTCGCTAAAGATGCAAATGTGGTAAGCACCTTGACCTTATTGTAAACATTAATGAACAAACTCTGTAACGTTTCTTGATTTTGTGATGTTTTGTTGTCAAAGGTGAGATCTTTGGTTGGTGATCGAATGGCTTTGTTAGTACAAACAATATCAGCTGTAACCATAGCTTGCACAATGGGTCTAATCATAGCTTGGAGACTAGCTCTCGTGATGATCGCAGTGCAGCCAGTGATAATCGTTTGTTTCTACGCTCGTCGTGTACTCTTAAAGAACATGTCTAAGAAAGCAATCAAAGCACAAGACGAAAGCAGTAAACTAGCAGCAGAAGCAGTCTCCAATGTCAGAACCATCACAGCGTTTTCATCACAAGAACGTATAATGAAAATGTTGGAAAGAGCTCAAGAAACTCCAAGAAGAGAAAGTATTCGTCAATCTTGGTATGCAGGGATTGGTCTTGGAACATCACAAAGTCTCACATCGTGTACTTGGGCTTTAGATTTCTGGTACGGTGGTAGATTAATCTCTGATGGGTATATTACAGCTGAAGCTTTGTTTGAGACTTTTATGATATTGGTTAGTACTGGACGAGTTATTGCTGATGCTGGAAGTATGACGAATGATTTGGTTAAGGGCTCAGATGCGGTTGGGTCGGTTTTCGCGGTTTTGGATCGGTTTACAGCTATTGACCCGGAGGATCCAGATGGGTTTGACCCGGAAAAGATAACGGGTCGGGTTGAGTTTCTCGATGTTGATTTTTGTTACCCAACTAGACCGGATGTGATGATTTTCAAGGGTTTTTGTATAGAGATCGAAGCTGGGAAATCGACTGCAATTGTGGGTCCAAGCGGGTCGGGTAAGTCAACGGTTATCGGGTTGATTGAACGGTTTTATGACCCGAGTAAAGGAGTTGTGAAAATCGACGGTCGAGATTTGAGATCGTATAATCTGAGATCGCTTCGTCGGTATATAGCTTTGGTTAGTCAAGAGCCGACATTGTTCGCGGGGACGATCAAGGAGAATATTCTCTACGGAGGAGCGTATGATAAGATTGATGAATCTGAGATTATTGAAGCAGCGAGAGCAGCGAACGCTCACGATTTCATCACGTCGTTATCTGACGGTTACGATACTTACTGTGGAGATAGAGGAGTACAGTTATCCGGTGGACAAAAACAGAGGATTGCGATTGCTAGAGCGGTGCTTAAGAATCCATCTGTATTGTTATTGGATGAAGCAACAAGCGCGTTAGATAGTGAATCGGAGCGTGTAGTGCAAGACGCGCTTGAGCGCGTGATGATTGGGAGGACGAGCGTTGTGATCGCTCATAGATTGAGTACGATACAGAATTGTGACGAGATTGCTGTGTTGGATAAAGGGAAAGTAGTGGAGCGTGGGACCCATTCGGCTTTGTTGGCTCAAGGTTTGACAGGTGTTTACTTTTCATTGGTTAGTCTTCAAAGAACTTCTTCTTGAACTAGACCGTGTAGTTTCACTTTTTAAGTAAATGCTCCTCTTTCAAATTAAATTGACCAATTACAAGATAATATCTCTATAATTTTGGGTTTGATTTAATTCTCGTATATCAAGGAAGTGAAATGATAAAAGGGTTAAGCACGCTACTTCAAACATTTTAGGGTTTGAATTGTAATTATTTCGAATTTAAGATAGTGAAGTGCAAAATTTATAAGTTGAAGAGGAAAGATTGTTATTGTTATTATAATAAAGTATACAACGGACGACCCACGGAAATATCTTCGTACAATTAATAATAGATGGTCGGTATGATTCATTGAAAGCAACTAGGAGCAGACGTACCAAAAATTTATACTTATTTATTTTTTATTATCTAAAGAAGAAGTCGCTAGAACCGGTAATGTTAGGAAGTTGTGTAATTAGGTGATATAATTACAAAGTGAGATACATATATATATACTCACTCATTACAAAAGAATATAATGATATTGCCAGCACACAGCCGCACATACAGCTGTATTCAAACACACTAGTATAATATAAGTACTATTTATGTATAAAGTATTTATTTCATTAAAATGAACTATTGCAAAAAACTTTAACCTTAGTATTATACTCCAAAAGAAAGTAGTTGTTGCATGATTAACATAATCCAATATAATAAATCAAGAGAAAAGGTAAGAGTTGCTTTTGTGTAGCACACAAAAAAATATATTTATGTAAGATATTGGAACAACAACTCTTCTAATAATTCATTTTCATACTTTATTTAATTTTTCATTCCAAATCCAAAATTTCAAATTTTACCGTTAATGTCTTCAAAATTAATGCGAATATTAATATAAAGTTATTTTACTAATTAAAATATTTTTTGTATATTATAGAAGGATATATAATAGTGTAATTTGATATTACATAATTAATTAAGAAAAGAACAAATAATAGTGGTCATAGAAAAGGGTGAAAACCTGAAAAATAAAATCTATCTAAACGAGGAACACTCACATGCCTTTTAGTAAATACTTGTCTTAATACTGCAAACAGCATCGCATCCAATGAATATGAGCTGACTAATAATTAATTAATTAAAAGTATAGTATAATTTTATAAAAAAAAGTTATATAAATATAATTGAAAATAATGAAAAAAAGGCACATGGACCCATGTGTTCATTGGAGCATTATCAACCCATATTCTACAATTGCTGGATTCCTACAATACAAACCTAACATGCTTCCTTCTCTATTTACCATTTATATAAATTAATCGTTATATTTACTTCCTATTTATATCAAAATTGACTAAAATTAGTAATTATAGGTTTGTTCATCCTCTCACCATTTATTACTATTAAACCAAAAAGTTCAACAGTTGTGTATTTTCGAGGAAGTATCGTTCGTTTATTAATTGCTTTAAATTATTTGGCAATATTTACTAATTAATACTATTACCATATACAATGAATTTTCTCATTATAAACTCGAAACTTTACCTTTTGTATTTAATGTAATCGAATTAATTAGTTAATTAATTAAGGGCTATAAAAATAAAAAGGAATAATGAGTTTTAATTCAAACAAGCGTATTTTGACCTTCTTCTTCTCTTTACAAAGCCGCGTTTCAATTCGTGTCTTTTTCTTCTTCTTCCTCATCTCTCTCTCTCTCTCTCTCTCTCTCTTCATAAATTCGAGAAGCTCTCTTCTAGACACATTCAAAGAATCAAACCCTAATAAATCTCTATTTCAATCTCTGTTTTCAAATCTTGAAACTGGAGAGAGATCTATCTAACGATGTCTAGTTCTAGATTGATTTCTAGACTAATAATCTTCGTTTTAATCTTCATTACAGTCAAATCAATTCGATTATTTCCAGATGAAACTTCTTCAGATTTCATTGAAGCTCCTGCATATCAAAACGGACTCGAATGCTCTGTTTTAGCCAAGAACAGACTTTTATTAGCTTGTGATCCATCAGCTGTTCATATAGCTATGACTCTTGATCCAGCTTACTTACGTGGTACAATCTCTGCCGTTCATTCAATTCTCAAACACACTTCTTGCCCTCAAAACATCTTTTTCCACTTCATAGCTTCAAAAAACGACGACGTTTTACTCGTCAAGACTCTTTCCTCTGTTTTCTCTTCTCTAAGTTTCAAAGTTTACACCTTTGATCAAACTTTGGTACAATCTTTAATCTCTTCTTCGATTAGACAAGCTTTAGATAGTCCATTAAACTACGCAAGAAGCTATTTATCTGAGATTCTATCTCCATGTGTTCAACGCGTGATTTATCTAGATTCAGATGTAATCGTAGTCGACGATATTCAAAAGCTATGGAAGATTTCACTAACCGGTTCAAAAACAATCGGTGCTCCAGAATATTGCCACGCCAATTTCACCAAATACTTCTCAGATCGATTTTGGTCAAATCAAGAACTCTTCAAAGTCTTTGACTCCAAAAAGCCTTGCTATTTCAACACAGGAGTGATGGTGATTGATTTAGAGAGATGGAGAGAAGGAGATTACACAAGAAAGATTGAGAATTGGATGAAGATACAGAAAGAACAGAGGATTTATGAATTGGGTTCATTACCACCGTTTTTGTTAGTGTTTTCTGGAGAAATTGAAGCAATTGATCATCAATGGAATCAACATGGTTTAGGTGGAGATAATGTTGTGAGTAGTTGCAGATCGTTGCATCCTGGACCGGTTAGTTTGATACATTGGAGTGGGAAAGGGAAGCCATGGGTGAGACTTGATGAAGGTAGAGCTTGTCCTGTTGATTATCTTTGGGCTCCTTATGATCTTCATAAGTCACAGAGAAATTATCTTCAGTATAATCAAGAGTTAGAGATTCTTTGATTCATTTTTGTTTATTTGTTTGTTTGCTCTTAATTTTGTTTAATTTCATGGATTCAATTTTTTTTTGTTAGTAAAGAATTTTTTTGGGTGTATATAAATGTGAATACATTGAGAAATTTTATTGTCTGTTATATTTTTCAAAATGTTTTTCGTTTTTTTCTTATAAATTGATATTAGCAAATTGAAAATTGAGATTAATTTGGTATGTAAAGCTCATAATTAATAGTGTTAAGAAAAACTAATAATTCATACCTTTTTTATAGAATTTGGAATATATGATTAAAAAGTCTATATAACAGATTTAAATATAAAAAGTTTTATGCTTTTCTTTGATTAAGATAACAAAACTAAATTGTTATAGAATTGAATTTGCTATGTAATTAATAAGATACCTTCAAGAATTTGAACATCTATTTTACATATTAAACGTATATTTTACTTAATTTTGAAATAAATTAATATTATATGCATATATTTGGGATCAGCACACAGAATCATACTTGCAAATTGAACTTTGTATATGTAAATTTGCAAAAAAAAATGATGAAAACATAAAAGCTTAAGAGGATTTCATGGCTGCATAATCTCCAAAAAGCTTCTGTAATACACAATAAAGACAGAGAAAAAACAACTAAAAGGATCTAACTGATGGATTCTCATGAGAAGATCTTGAAACATGAGTTTCTCTTCCACATCCTTTCTCGTTTCTTAATCCCAAAGCTTCTAGAAACTTCTGATTCCATCTCAAGTCAGCGTTTCTTGAATTAGTAGTGGTTTTGTTACAGATATGATCTGCTGGAAAACGATGATTTAGACAAAACTTGATTCCACAATCCTTACAAGTAAGATTGTTTGAGAATGTTAAAATCTCTTTGCAACGCTTTACAGGACAAATTGGTTTCTTTTTCTTCTTGGGATCACAATCTCCAGATCTTTCGTGTTTCTTTAGCAAAGATTTGATTCCTTGTTCATCGTGACCAGTTGTTTCAATCGCTATAGAACATGTTTCACAAACGAAAACTGTTCTACTTCGATTATCAGATTTTGGACAAGCGTGTGACTTATATGATCTGTGTTCTAAGCAAAACACCTGCAAAATTGAATCAAAAATAAGAAAAATTCAAACTTTTTTTCAATTCGACTCGGAAATTGAAAATTTGTATATACCAATTTGCAGGCGTCACAAGTAAAAGGAAGAAAATCAATTTGTTTGCAATCTGGGTTTTGGCAATGCTCTCCAAGCTCAGCAAACGCTTCTGTTCCTCCTCCCATAGCTTTTGACCTTCTTCTTCAATTTCTTCTGGTTCTTCTCAATTTTGGTGATAAATTCGTATCTTCTTGTTCCTGAACGCTGTAGAGATATGTATACCTAATATATAGGGAGAAGTTGTGTTTGGCTTGGAGGCAAAGCCAGCCTCCAAATTGGTTTCTTCTCCTTCGAATTATTCTTCTTTTTTTAATTATGTTTTCCTTTTTTTTTGTTTTTAAAACGCGTTTTAGATGTTTCTAGGCCCATTTTCGGCCTATTTTCTTCTAATCTTTAGAAATAAAAAATTAATGCAAATCTAATCCTATTATTATCTTATCTAAAAAAGGTACATTAATTAATTATCTTCTATTTAAATTCGAATTTCAAAATTAGTTTTGATGATTGAATAACTTACCAATCTGTAACCATTGATTGGTTTATTTCGGTTTACTCTCTCTAAACCGGCCCCAATCAGGATTTCTACTTAACCGATTTTGTTTCCACATTACCTTTTTATCAAACCATGATCAAAGGTAGAACCTTTTTCCTTTGCAGAATCAATCTCTTTATAAAGTTCAATAATTTTGATTAGAACGATCATCCATAAAGATATTAATATATGTTTTACATTACAGAAAATAACAAATATGAGCAATTTACTCCAAATATTCAATATTCGATTTTTTTCACTAACTCACTCACATTTTGTTTTCAAAAATCGAGAAAAAAATTATAAAAATTAATTAATGGCATCGCACCTTCGCCGGATCTCTCCCCGTCGACCAGTCTTAATACCATAGAGACTGAGTTTCTGCATAGCTTTAGCGAAATCTTTAAAAAATCGATCTTGATCTCTAGCGTATAGCTCAACGAAGTATCGTGTTCTTGAATCAGCAAATAGCCCATGATCCGATTCGAGTAACCCTAAACCCTTTGGAATGTTCTGGTAATACTTATTGTCGAATACATTTGGAGTCATGATATCATTGAACACTGAAATCGTTGGATCTTTAGGGTAATTTGAACAAGCTTGTTTCAATGCTGTAGCAAATCTCGGGTTATAACCCGTATTGTTACGAGAAACCCGACCCGCAAACTCTTTACAATGTGAGAATCCTATGGTGTGAGCCCCACTGAGAGCTACCATTTCCTGGATTGAGAAACCTCTAGAAGCGAATTGATCTATGAGCTTTGAGATCTGCATCGATGGAAGAGGGAGGAGATCGTTGAGGAGAGATGATTTCGAGATTTGAGAGTCACGGCGACCGAGGTAGACGTCGTAGTGAGGTCCACCGACAGTGACGAGGAGGTCTCGAGTAGCGACGGTGAGGATATCGGAGCAGGAGACTGTGTTTGGACAAGCGAGTTCTAGAGCGGTTTTAGCGCGGATAATGACATCGAAGCCGTCTCCTGGGAGGGAAAGGTTGATTGAGGAGTCGCGTTCAGCGGTGTTGAAGGGGGTTGAGGAGATTAGGATTGAGGCGTCGCAGCCATTGGGGAAACAATCGTGGAAGAAAAGACGGAGGACGGCGGCTGCAGTGGTTGGGCTTTTGATTTGTTTGTCAGAGATGGTATCACGCATGATATCGAAGAATCTAGGGCATGATTTGGAGTAGAAATCGGAGGTTAAGCGAGATTCTGCAGTGGAGGTAAGTAGGAGGAAGCAGAAGAGGAAGAAGAAGAGGGAGAGATATTTAATTGGCGATTGTTCCGCCATTGTTACGGTACAGAGAAGAGAGAGAGATGAGATTTTGGGGGCGGTAGAGAGAGAAAGAGAGAGTGTTTGTTGGAGAGAGAGGGTTTGGGATTTTAACGGGAAGAAGAAGAAAGGAGAGTGAAAGACACGCGCTCAAATACTGTCCACTAATCACGGGGAGATGTGTGTGAGTGAAAACCCGGGATTAAAATGGAGGATCCGGTTCACGTACTTTATTTAATTACGGGTATGGTTCGGTTAATAATTACATAGACCGGTTTATTTATTTTTATTTTCTACAAGAGACCGGTTTATTTATTTTGCTCCGTGTCTTTTTTTACCGTTTTTTTCCTCTCTTTTTTATATGAGGTCCCTTTTTATATTCCCGTTATTTCACTAATATTCATTTTACAAATTAGTTATCATCCAAAATAGATGATAATGCATGTGTTGATTCAATTATTTGTGTAGATAAATTAAAATAAATAATAATTAAAATTAGCGAAGGAAATAAAGAGAAATTTGACGGACATTACGTAGTTCACATGCAGCTAAACTTTTATTGGTTGTGTTCTTAATCTCTCGTCCACGCGGAGAAGACAGAGATGCAATTTTAAAATATCTCTTGGATTTTATTTGATTAATTTTCCGTTACGTGTCGAATCGATTTTTACAACGTATTTGTATTTTATAATATTATATGTTTTTTTCTTGTTTAAGTCTACGGTTACTCTTTATATTTACATAAAACACAATAATCAATTACATTTTTAACAAACCATTTTTTTTCTATAAATTGTAAATACAATTATATTTTTGTTTTGTCTCAAGTTGATCCTATAGATATTTTATAGTATAATAATATAATTTGAAAAAAAAAACAATATGATTATTTATCTACTACCAATGCATAGTGATATAAAACGGAACGGTCCCCTAAATCGGACTTAATAAGCACTGAGTTTAAGCAGGGCCGGCCCTCAGCAAAGCTTTGTGAAGCATTCGCCTCGGCCTCTAATTTAAACCGGCTCCGATCATATAATTTCCTTTTGTAAAAAAAAATTTTATTTTTTATTTTTTCTTATTGAAATATCGGCCCCAATTTCCAATTTCGTCTTAAGTCCCCGTATTTTCTGGGCCGGCCCTAAGTTTAAGAAAACTTGGTTGGGCTATAATGAGAGTCCAAATATCTATGTGAATTAAAATAATCACCGCATTAATATATTACTCCATATGATATGATATGATATTATTCATATATTTTGTTATTAATGTCGGTGCTAAATGATAATTAAATAGCCGTCTTGGGGCTGGTTAATAATTCGTATTTTCGTTGTATGTTTGCAAGTATCCAATAGAAAATATAACAGCTAAAATACAACTGGATATGGTCCAATATATTTCTTGAGATATCAACAGTCAAGAAAATCCAAATTTGTTTGGTTTCTGACTCTCTTTCTTTTCATTTAATTGAATACATATAAATATAAAACAAAACACATTTCATTTATTTGAATACATATAAATATATAATTAAAAAATTATCTATAACAAGCATACAATGAGATTAACACTATATTGTAAATTTAATTATTATAGCATAAAATGCACATAAGTGGATACAGCAAAGTAGAAGTAGATATTCCGTTATTGGTATGGTATTGATTATGATGTTTTGGCTTTTTTTCTGAATCTGCTTTGGAAAATCTATTACCTAATTAAAATTGACTTTTTTCTATATTAATTAGTTTGAATTTCAGCTTCTATTAAATTTTGAATTTTCTTAAAAAATATAAACAACCTCTTGCCAAATTCATTAAGTCCAATTTTGTTTAAATTGCCATATATTAATATTTTCAAATTTGATTTTGCATGGTTTTAATTATAAAAAAAATATTAGTTTGAACTAAATATGACTATACAAAATATCTTGCACTTATAATTATATAACAAATTCGTTTCATTAATTTTTTTTCTTATGAAACTGGACATATATTGAATTATCAATTCTTGAAAATTATGTATAAAATCCACATTAAATTTAAAAAAGTAAAAGAATATATAAAAAAACAAACAAAAAAATAACATTTATAAACGGGGGTATTATAGTAATAATTCCTTCCTTTATCTTGTTCCATTCACTTTTGTATCTGTTCTAGCTGATCTGTTCTCCGATCAAATCCAACCCTACAACCAAAAACGACAATCCCTGAAACAACAAAAAGTAAAAATGAAGTCCATGTGCCGATAAAAAGCTTCTCGCAGCTGCAGTTAACAACAAGAACGCAAGTCCTAGCTCCTTCTTATACACCATATTCCTCTTCTTCTTCTTAACCGGTCCAAGACTCTTCTTAACCACTGTTTCTTGATTCTTTTCTTGTTCTTTAAGTTTACTTAAAAGCTCTAAACCAGACTCTGAGTTTCTCCTATGTAACTTCTCTTCCTTTTCAGCAAAAGCTAATAAATCAGATTCTGATGATCTTCCTGTTTTCTTGGTTACAACCCATTCATAAGCTGATCCTAGCTGGAATAAACCGGAGATCATAGCATTGAATTTGGTTATCGACATTGTGTTTTCGAAGAGAAGGTAAGGGACTAAGAAAGGGAAAGATTTAGGTGATGGAAGAATGTTTAAAAGTGACATAAAGATTGGAACATAACATATGATCCAAAGAGGAAGTTCAGCTTCAGGTATGAACATTGTTAATGGAAGTATAACACAGAAGAGTGTAAATGAGTAAAAGGGTAATATAAGTTTCCTCAATAGAAAGAATAGAAAGATCAAATTCGCCTTTTTTCCAACCGAAATCTGCGAAAATCAAAGAAAATCAAAGATCAAAAAATTGAAATTAGGGTTTCATTAGGGGTTTAAAATTAGGGTTAAAGTTTGTACCTTTGAGGTAATTATTGAAGGAAGACATAAACGGAAGAGTTGCATAGGACCAGAATGCCAACGATGTTGTTGTTTTTTGTAAGCTTCATAAGATTCAGGAAGTTCACAAGTTACTTTAACATCGTTTAAGTAAATAAATTTCCAACCGTTGAGATGAGCTCTAACGGCTATATCCATGTCTTCAACTGTTGTTCTTTCAAGCCATCCACCAGATTCCTCTAAAGCTTTGATTCTCCAGACACCTGCTGTGCCGTTGAAACCGAAGAAGTTGAGAAATACTCCGTTTACTTGTTGTTCTACTTCGAAGTGGAAACAGAGGTTTATGTTCTGTAATCTTGTGAGGAGATTTTCGTCTTTGTTTATGAATGACCATCTTGCTTGAACCAGTCCTAGATCTGGATTACCCTGAAATCAAGATTCAATACACAACAAAATCTTTTAAAATTTGCTAAATCTTTAATTTTACAGACAAATAACAGAAACAAAACAGAACTAAGGCTAGTGTCTGTGACTCTTTCTTCAACTAGTTTAAACCTGAAGACTTTTTTACTGAAAATTCAAGGTGTGATTTTTAATTTTTTTTGTAATTTTTTTTGTCGGTTACTTACCCATGGAAAAAATATAATAAAAAAGATTAGACAACTGTCGGTGGTGGGTATAATTTAAAGATTATTTATTTATTTTTGAAAAGTGTAAAGAATAAAACTTTTTTGTGCAGTCAATAATCTGATGTTTAGCTCTGATTCTCTGAAACATCATCGTAAAGTACGAAACTTGAAGAAGGGTTTTTTAATTTTCTTTTATCCTCTTTTGATGGGTTTTTGAGTTATTTACCTTGAAATGAGGGACAGTCTTCTTAAGGAAATCAGGATTAGGTTGAAAATCTGCGTCAAAAATGGTAACGAACTCGTAATCTTTAACGTAATCACATGACATCGCCGACTTTAGATTCCCAGCTTTGTAACCAGTTCTTATCAATCTATGTCTGTAGATTATGTTAACTCCTTTCTCAGCCCAAACCGACACTTCTTCCTTTATCAAAAGCTGTAAATTTGGATCATCTGAATCGTCCAATACTTGAATCAGAATCCTATCTTTTGGCCAATCAAGCTGTGATGCTGCTCCTATTGATTGTTCATACACCTAATCAAAACAGAGCACAAAACAGAGTAAAAACAGAGCAATACAGAGTAAAAACAGAGCAAAACAGAGCAAAAAAGAGAGTTAAGAGGAAAAAACAGAGTATTGTAAAAACAGAGGATTTAGAGTTTGTTTGGTTACCTCTCGTTCGTTGCACATTGGGATCTGGACGAGGACCATTGGGAAATTTGATGGGTCTTCAAGATCGAGAGCATCTTCTTTGAGTTTAGGTTCGATTCTTTTGTACTTAATCCAGAAGCAACCGACACAGAGGACTAAACGATCAAGAGACTGGATAAGGAAAAGAACAGTACAGAATTTGGAAAGAGTGATGACTAAAGGAGCGATATAATCAGATCGAAAGGAAAGCCAAGCCATGTAAGACCATTCAACGAGACCACGAACTTCCCAAGAAGGTCTATTAATGAGATCCAGGTTCCATTTCTTGTAATGAGCAATGATTTCAATTGAAAGAGCTACAATGGAGATAACAAGACAAGCTTTAATGAATCTATACATCTGTTTGCCTCTGCTTTTAGGATCTTCTTCTTCGTTTATGTTTGTTTTTGAAGATAAAGCTATACGTTTCTTGATCGAAGTGAAGAGCCATGAGAGACAAGAGAGGATTCTATGTGCTTTAAGGAGGAGAAACCATGAGAATTGTTTGGGGCTAATGGATTTGCGTTTATCTGGGAATGAAGATGGATCTGAGCCGTTGATTTCTAACAAAGCGAAGTTATCTGGCTTCTCCATTGTAACTGCTACTGAATTTGGAGCCATGAAACAGAGGAGGAGAGGGAAAGGGAAATGGAGAAATTGAGAATTTTGAGAGTTTTTTTTTGATGAGTGGTAAGAAATGTTTTAAGTCATTATAAAGATGGAAATGAAGTCGTCACTGTTTCATTAAAGTATTTCCATGAAAACTGGATCGGTTGTTTTCAGAGACAAAAGAGTGGTGAGATCAGAATCTGGGATACGCTTGTGCAACTCTGTAACTGAAACTTGTGATTGAGAGAGAGAGAGGAGAGAGAAAGAAAACGAGATAGAGAGAGAGAGAGAGAGAGAGAGAGAGAGACGAGGATCATGTGTTGAAGTGAACAACTGGTAATAAAGAGGAGAGAAGCAGAGAAGAGAAAAGAAGAGAGTCTTGCTTTCTTGAATTTTCTTTTTTCTTTTTTTTTTAAAGAAAATAATAGTTGGATTTTAATTTTAATTTTTTGTTTAGCAAATAAAATGAAATAAAATTGACTTCAGTAAATGACGGAGAATATTAGGATTAAAATATATTTTATGAATTAATTGTGGATAAATAACTTTATAGGTTACTGTAGTATTTTCATGAGAAGATACAAAAGAATATCACCAAAATCTATTAAAGTAAAATACCTTCACATATTTTATTTAATTAATATTATATACTAACGAGATTAATGAAAAAGGTGAAAAAGGTTATGATTTATTTATTTTTGTGCCTCCTTGTTTGAATTTTTTTCCGAAAGTAAATATACTCAGATAACCTTAATTTTTTATTTAAATTTAATTAAAGAACTATTTATATATGTCCCATATAAAACTATACAACCAATTTCCTTTATATTTGAAAACATTAATAATAAATTATCATGTTTGTAAACGACTTTTATGGAAACTTAATTTCAGAAACGAAATTTCACATTAAAAAAATCTTATGACATCAAATTATTTTTTATTTGTACATTTTGTGTTGACATTAAAAGTTGAAACTCTTTCTCTATTCACATTTTCATCAAAATTACTTAAAAAACACACAGACACGTCTAGTAATCTAATTAGGTAAGAGAAAGACCGTTATGTTATATTATTTGCAAAAAAAAATGTAAATGTCTATATCCAAATTTATGAAAATATTTCTCTATTAATTAGTCAATATTATTGGCCTTTGAATCCGACGCGGTAAGTCCAAACATATATATAAAAAGAAAATAAAAAATTGAATGAAAAATCAAAACAACTGAGATGTTTCCAAGAAAAAGCCAAAAATGAATTTGGATGATTGGTAAGGAATTGGAAATTGACAACTTGGTCCAGCCATGACCAGATCCAACCCATATAATTATAATATCTAATTTAATTACATCATTAATTTAATTAACTTTGATTCAAATTAAAGCTAGAGAAATTATTAGACAAAGTGACTATGTTGTCCCTTCAATGTCTTCCAAATATAAAATTTATTTATCCTAAAAAAAATAAGCCTATAATAGTTCAATATTTATACACTTTCTAAAAATTGATATTAAAATTATATAGACGTCCTATAATTAATCAAATAGCTTAAATGCTAATTTTTTATAAGAAAATAAAAAAAAAAACATTTTAAACGGTTGTCTTTCCGTCAATCACCAAATTTTCTATCAGCGCGTGAAGACTTTTTTTTAAGTTGATTTACGTTCTTTGTGGGTTATTATTTTCTTAAATTTATTTAATTTTATTATAGATTATATGTTTGTAGGCATTCTTCATTTAAAAAAAATGATTAAAAATAAAAAATAAAAAAAATGATTTAGCAGCAATGCCAGTATTTCTTAAACTTGTCATGTTTCCACAGATTCCTAAAATAAAGTTATGAAACTGTCACAATAATATGTTTCAAGAGTAGGGAAGGTATATAAATAAATATTTACTTTTTTTCTGGAATAAATAAATATATACATAAACAGTTTTTGGTGAAAAAGAAAAATATATAATTTATACTGTAAAAATGAAAGACAATTAAAAAAAAATTGGCGATCTGCTTTATTATTTCATTTCATTCTTAGCACATTAATTATATATATATATATATACACTTTATTTTTTGAAATTTAGAGTTTTATTTAAATACATATTTAACAGTTACATTGGGCTTCAACTTTTAATTAAAATGTGCACACTAGAGTAGTACAGAGGTATATTTACAATTTAATGACCAAAAAAAATACTAATCTGAAATTATTACTTTTTTTGTATGAAAATTTATCTTTATCTTTTTATATGATTAAAATCCCATAATCATTATAAATTTTGATACTTTAATTACAATATTAAGTTTAATTATAACACTAAGTTTTGTTGTATCTCTTACAGAATCCACTTTTAAAATGCAAAATCAAAATATTAATATTTTAATTTTTCATATTAAAAAAGGGACAGTATACATTATTTCAGTATATATATTCGTATATACCCGTCACCAGCGAGATAAAACGCACATGGGAAGTTTATATTTTGCTACTATATATTTTATTATATATATAAAAAATAGATTATTATATTAATTGATGTGAATCAGCAGCATTAAAAACGGTGTATAATTATTGAGTTAAAACGGTTTGACTTAACAATATAATTTAGTATTAGCATAATGCAATACAACTATATAAAGTAATATGGCCCCCAAGTGTTTAGTGTTTACCACTTGTGTGTTTTCTTTTCTTAATTTATTCTTTAATTACGTACTAATGATGTTTAGTCATGATGTTTATGATATATATCATATTTAATTAGCAGTCGATCTAAGACGCGCTATAGTTGGTAAATGATAATTAATTTAATAATTAATATAATGTTTAATTTTCAATTTCTAAGGAGATTGTTTATTTTACAATAAGAGTATTAATTAAGTCAATAGTACTATAGCAAATTAATAATCACATTTCATAAGGAATCTAAATATTTTGAATATTTAAGAGTTTTCTTGCTGATGGGAATTCCTCCCACTTAGCATTTATTAGAAACAATATGCATTATATTAAATAAATATTAAGCAAAAACTATATATTATATGAAAAATGTGTATGCCATTAATAGAAGCACATGGCATAACTCTCTTAGGCACAGTCTCTCACTGAAGTAAAGGTCTACCACATGAGGAGGCCAAGTTTTGTATCTTCTCTTCTCAATCATTTATACTTATATTTTTTTATATTATATATTTATTTGTATTATTTTTATTTTATATATTTTAACAAAAATATATTTTTATCAATAATTCAATTTAGTGTGTATATGTGACTCATCCAAGATTTTCAGATGCAATCGGTGATATTTTTATATAGTTTTCAACTCTTTTTTTTTCACATCGTAAGAAAATAGAGAGAATATATGCTGATTGGGCAATTGTATTAATAAGACAATATTATAACTCCTAAGAAGTCAAATGATGGTACGTATTTTGTTCACTTTATTCTATAAATTAATTAATAATATATATTTTTATATATAGGGAAAGTTTTCGAGCATTTCTAGTTATTCCTAACCCATAGAGTATGACAATTTCTTGATTTCATCAATTTATCTTGTAAGTCTACATTTCATATCTGGTGTACGTATATATAAATGCTAATCATATATAAAATATATAATAGTATGATGATATTTACCTTGGTTATCAACTTATATTATATAGATATAGATATTAATCGGTCATATCAATTTTTTTTATTAAAACTAATTTAGTTTTTTATTTAAACTTACCCGCCTATTATATTCACATAAATGTTGATGTCAAAATTCCAACAAAAATTGGAATCTAACACTAAATGTGGCTTGGCATAAATAAGTACATGCAACTCATAGTTTTTTTTTAAAAAAATTTAAATAAACAAGAATTGACCTTAGAGCTAAGCTGAATTTATCCCTTGAAGTAGTTAAAGATCAACATACATATTTAAAGATCAAAATTCAATTATAATAAATTTGAAATTATATAAAACAACAATTTTTTTTTAAAGCTGCCTAAAAACCCAATCAAATCCCATATTAATTAAAAATGCCTAAAAACATTACATAACTTTTGTAAAATTACATATTTAACATCAAAAATAGATATGAGTTGTGATTTTGTAAACAAAAGAAATCAAAATTGGTTAGTAAATAAGTTCCAAAATTGGAACTAAAAATTAAAAAACAAAAGAGGAACATAAGGGTCATTGAGAATTCATGTGAGTGTGCCCTATCAACCAAACAAATAAGCAATCGAAAATAAAAGAGATATTAAGAAAGAGATAAGCCAAAATGAACATGGGACATGTCTTCAACCAATAAGCCAATATGTGTTTTATTTTTGCATTACCATTTTGTGATTTTCTTACATGTGCTTTTGTACTATACACATGTGATTTATCGACTAAGCCTTTCTGGCCATGATTCTATAATTAATGTCATTATATTTATACATACATTTTTAATTTTAGCTTTAATCATCTTATAATTGGACCCATCGATTTCCTAATAAAATTCTGCAGGGTTCTAATAATCTACCCTACTACTTATATATCATATTGATTGAATCTGCATTTATGGTTAGATTTGCATTTTAATCACCTATTATTTATTCTTAATACTTGATTAACTATCTTAATTATTAATTAACCACTTGATGAATCATATTTGCACCTTTTTTTTTAATTGTGTAAAGATTTTTCCTTTTTTGACCCATTTTGTTTAATATATACACTACTTGATTTATATATGTTTTAATGGTTGTTGGTTCATAATTTATTAAATATCATTTACTCTCAATACTTGATTAATCAACCAGTACTTGATGAATGATATTTCCACGATTTTGTTTTTGAGAAATTATGTTTTTGTGTAAAGATTTTTCCTTTTTTTGACCCATTTGATTAAATATAATTTATGTGTATATATACTACTTGATTTATATATGTTTTAATGGTTGTTGGTTCATAATTTAAAGTAATGTCCATATTTACGGCCATCTACTACCACATTTCTTAAAAGAAATCATATTTTTTTACAAAGTATGAATGATATTTTTTTTTAAGAGAGGTTGGTCCAAATAACTTTTTTAAGTGCAAACCGACAAGCTAATTTGCAATTGAAATCTACATAATTTGATACTTCTAATTGTTATATTGTTTTCATTCAAGTCATAATCAAATTAATGTGAAAACGGTCCATAAAATTAATGTTCACTTGGGATTGTGAAGGTTATAAGCTATAACCGGAGTATTCACTCAAACCGGTTTAAGAGATTCATGGTTCGATTTAAGATGATATTAAATTAATAAAATAAAGTGGACTTGTAGCCCAAATAACAAACGGTTCCATAAAGCCCAATGGATCCACATTGAAGGTTACATTGGTTTTAAGCCCATGCGACCAAATTACACTAATTTCTTAGGTGATTTTTTTTTATATTAAATATGTCATTCATTATTTTTTTATGTTTTTATAGCTAGTATCTTACAAGAAATAATATACATTTTTTTCCTGTAAAATTCATCCGGTTAAATCATTATATATAATTTACGAAATAATCTACAAAATTCAAATATGGTGTATTTGTCTAACAAAAAAAAGTTTAATTTTTTATGTTTAAAAAAATTTAGGTTAGTTAGTTTTGATCATATAATAAATTCTAGGAAACGTAATCTTCTATATAAATAATTATTTATCGCGAAAATTGAAAAATGATGTATGTACTAATTTTTTTTGAAGTGTGATGAGAAGTAGAAAAATAAAATTCTAAAACTGAGCATATTAAACATCATGAGAAATAAGTAAGGAGAAAAAAACTAAATTTTGAAAAATACAAAAAAATATTATATATATAGTGTGTGTTTTGCTGAATTTCTTTACTTTTTAATAAAAATATATAAATAGATCTGAGAGATTGATTTTCTTAGATTTAGATCGATGTTGTATTTTGACACGTTTTATGATTATTTGATCCCTATATTAATTATACAATAAAACATATTGACGGCCTTCGTCATTTGTCATCAATTTACACCTTATATTATATTACGGTATTCTTTTTATATATATCACGACTAATGCATGTTTATAAAAAACATTTTGCCCTCATCCTTAAGTAACTTTTTTATATAGTCGAAATGCAATATGGATGTATAATTAATTATTATGATATTTCCATGGCATTAATGATTTGTGATATACTTAATTTGGTTATATAGAAATTAATTATTTATTTTCCTTTTTAAATTATGACATGCCAGTTTTGTCAGCTATATTAACAGTCTCTGAAATAGATCTTGGAAACTCTTAAATTTCTTACCTTTAGTTTTTTTTTTCTAAAATTAAATTTCTTGCCTTTTTTTCTAAAAGCAGAATAACGTTAAAATCTTATAATAAAACGTATATCTTCTTGGTCGTATATAAGACGAATTAGATATTTATAAATGATTTTTTTTTGTATCTATTTTAAATTCAGTATTTTATCATATAATATTTTATTGGGTAGGAATTAAACTTAAAGGACAGTAAAATCATACTACCAAAAACCATTATAAAATAGAAACTTTAATATATTATTTCTTGTAACGTAACAATTAACCCAAAGTATTGTTCTTTTTCTTCAGGGAGTAGAATATATATTCCCTTTATATATTTATGCTAAAACTTTTACTAAAAATATCAATATTTCAATTTAGAAATAATTAAATTGCATTAAAGTGTATTTTCTAAACACAACCTTTGAAAATTAGGAAAAAAGGGAAGAATGATTACAGTGGACCCGTTACAATTAAATAAGTTACATAAAAAAACGAGAAGCATTAAAATTCTAAAAAGAGAGAAAAAAGTGAGATTACGCCGTGAAATATGGTTTAATGTAAAAAAAAAAAGTCTCATCCACTTGGCATACTCACATGCAAACTCACGCCACGACACGTGTCTCAATCTGACGCCACCGTTACATCATCACTAATTAAGTAAAACACACAAAGGTTAATTACAAAAGCCAGAATAGTAAAATTATCTCTGATTTTCAGTTTTTTTTCACCAAATTCTATAAAAAAAAGTGTAAATAACAATCTCTGCGCGTGTATGTGTCATATATGCATATATACGAGTGTATATATATACATGTGGATGTGTTTTTGGTGATGATCGACATGCAACAATGAAATCATCATCATCATCAACTTCAGAGAAAACAGAGAGATGGGTAGTGGCGAATTTAGCGAGATTAGCTCCTCCTTTTCTTTTATCTTCTCTCTCTGTAACTCTTGTTTTCACCATTTTCTTATTCTATCCTCGAAACCCTTTTAAATCCATCGATGATCATAACGTTCTCTCCCTCCACCATCCTCAAATCGGTAAGGTAAAAAACCATATAGAATTTCAAAGATTTCATCTTTCAATAGCTTATGTTTCTCTGTTTTATGTTCTTGAGATGTTCAATTGTTTGAAATTGTATTGATTTGTTTGTGTTGGGGGTTTTTGGTGAAGATCTTGAAGGGTGTGAATTGTTCAAGGGACATTGGATTCCTGATAGTAGAGGCTCTCTCTACACGAACTTGACCTGTGGAACGATTCCTGATTCTAAGAACTGTATTAGACATGGGAGACCAGACAGAGATTTCTTGTTCTGGAGATGGAAGCCTGATGATTGTGATCTTCCGAGGTTTAATCCCAAGGCATTTCTTGTCATGGTTCGAGGGAAGAAGATGACTTTTGTTGGTGATTCTGTTGCTAGAAACCATATGGAATCTCTTCTCTGTTTACTCTCAATGGTACTTTATCATCTTCTTCCTCTACATTGCTTTGGTTACAAGCAAGATTTGAGCTTTAATATTGCTTGTGTAGGAAGAAAAACCGAAGGATATCTACAAGGATGGAGAAGATAGAAACAGGATTTGGTATTTCCCAAAACATGATTTCACTCTCTCCACCTCCTGGTCTAAGTTTCTTGTGGCGGGACGTGAGAGGAGAGATGTAAACAAGAGCGGAACAGGGTTGTATGATGTAGACGTTGGCAAGATCGATGAAGGATGGGCAAGGGATCTGCCAAATACAGATATCGCCATTGTTTCTGCAGCTCACTGGTTTTTCAGACCAATATTTCTACACAGAGGAGATGAGGATCTTGGTTGCATCTACTGTAACTTACCAAACATAACTCAGCTTAGTCCAGAAGATGGCTTCAAGCTAGTTTACGCATCTGTGTTTAACCACATAAATGAATGTAAGAACTGCAAGGAGAATTTAGTGACTGTACTAAGGACGTTTTCGCCTCCTCATTTCGAGAACGGTACGTGGGATACCGGAGGAGCTTGCAAGAGGATGAGTCCTTTTGGAGAAAATGAAATAGACCTGCAGAGTAATGAGATGAAGATTAGAACTTCTCAGATTGAACAGCTTGAAAGTATAAAAGGTAACAGCAAAGCAAAGAAGTTTGCAGTTTTGGATGTGACTAAAGTTATGCTGATGAGACCTGATGGTCATCCAAATGCTTACTGGGGAAATAAATGGATGAAGGGTTTCAATGATTGTGTTCATTGGTGCTTGCCTGGTCCAATTGATGCATGGAACGAGTTTCTCATGGCTATACTTAGACAGATAAGATGATTTATGGATAAATATACAAAATAGAAACATTCTTACCTTTCTTATGAATAATGTTCACTGATTTGATTTTTGCTGTGGCTTCTTAGAATATCTGATGTTAACAAAGAGATAACATATACTCAATAGAACAGATATAACTTCGTTTACCTGACATTGTTTGTACCGAATCTCCTGTAGACAGAACAGTTAAGCCTGCAAGATAACAACAGAGAAACGGCTTCGAGCAATCTGTGTTCAAGCAAAGACATAAAACACAAATAAACTGTATTAAGTAATAGTAGCTTCTAACTTCGAAAACTGCAAGATAACCTTGGTTGAGCTTTAACTCTTACCTGCAGAAGATTCGAATCATTGAGTAACGAAGAGGACTAAAGTATGCACAAAATTGCATCATTTCAAAAGTAGATGTAACAAACACAGCTCACTTCATACAGAAACTGAGACATAAGAGCTATTTTCTTAACCAACTATACAATTTCATCAATTAAACTCCAGCAAGATGAGATCATTAAAATCGATCTGAGCTCCGGTTTGTTTCTCAGATGGAGGAAAATTTCCCTCAAAAACGTAGTTTCCTTCAAGGAAAGCTGAGAAAGTGTGATGATATTGTAGCCTCTAAGTCCCCCATTGAACAAGAAACATGTTCTGAAGTTTTGTAAACAGTGAAATTAATGGTGAAACAAAGAAAGTAACTTACTCCTTTAGCTGAATTGAAGGCGGATATATAGCTATTTCATCAGAAATCCATGGTTTTTAGTAATTGATAACATTCATATTCTATCAGGGGAAGACATTACACAAACAAATAAGCTAAATCATGAAACCAACATAATAGAGCAAACAGTGACAAACAATCAAGACTCTAAATTGTTACCAAGAGCAAACGAGAAGACTTCACGAACCGGAGAAAACTCAACCACACCAATATCCATACCGTAACCGTTGACGGGAAGCTTCAAATCCCTCAAAACCGTGAAAGCCTCCGCCATACGCGATTTAGGGACTTCAAGAGCCACTGGACAAAACGGAACCCATGAATCGGCGCGATAATCCTCGCCAATCTCAACACCTTCTTTCTTCAAAGCGTCACATAACTGAACCTGTAGCTGAAGAAGCGAAAGAGAGGGTGTCGGTGATAGGAAGAGTACGTTGTTGTCATTGGAGAAGCTACCGATGGATGAAAACGAGAGGGAAAGCGGTTCTTGCTTCGATGCGAAAGTCTTGATCACAGATTCGAGCTTAGTTGAATCGAAGAAAGAAGTAGAAAATAGGGTTATGTGAGGACGAGACTCGGTATTGATCAATTTCGTACTGATTTGACGGCGAGCAAAAACATTCCAAGCTTTCAATACTTGATTCTCCAACGCTGGATCAAAATAAAGCTCGATCGCATACCCTTCCGACATCTAAATTCGTCGAAATCGAAGAACAATGAAAAGAAATCAAAGACGAACCCACAATTCTGAAACAGAGATCTAGGAAAAAGAACCCTAACAACGATTCAGAAGTAAAATAAAAAAAATTGAAAATTGGGGATTTCCCAAAGTGAGAGAGTAGTGGAGAAGCTAAGCTGACAGCGAGAAAAAGCGAGAAATAATTTGACGGAATGAATTGAAACTCGAAAGGGGGCAAAGGAAAGTGATAACCGATATGTGTTGAGATTAATTAGAGATGGGATTTCTCGCATAATTAATAATTAAATTATAATTAAGCCCAATATATTTATTAATGGGCCCTAATTAAGGCCCATTACCATTCACTTTACACATACACAAGTACAAAGAATCAATAATTAAACCCTAAATAAGCAAAAGAGGAGTTTTCTCTGTCTCAGTCTTCTCTTCTTTAGATTTCCCCCACATAACAGTGTAAAACCCTAATGAAATCAACACTCCTCCCACCAAACTGCAACATTAACAACAAAAACAATGATTATTTATACAAAATTAATTGTTTTAATTAATTTATATACAGTATAATAATAAATATTAATTAATATACCTTCCAAGAAAGAAAGAATTGGCAAGGAAAAGAACGCCCATGATGACTGCAATTAGAATGGATAAAGGTCTAAATATTGCTAAGTAAACAGGTCCTTTGTTACGAACTGCCCATAAATGAATCACATAATAACCTGGATTAAATATTCCCTGAAAATAAAAAAAAATAAAAAAAAAATAATTGTAAGATAATTAAGGATTAGCTGATTATAAAGTATTTTAATTATTTGTAACAAAGTTTAATTACCCCGACTAGAATACAAATGAGAGTAATATCAAACCGTATGGTCCATATAGATGGGTTATTTTTGGTTGCTACGATTCCGAACAATGAAATCAGAATCGAAGCAAATAAACAGTAGAAGAAAGAGACTGTGAATGCAGCTGGATATTCATTCATTATATGTGCCTGTGGGTCCAAAAACAATGTAATTATATATATTTATAAAATTATGAAAAAATAAATAGTATATGATATAACCTGGAGGATGAATGAAACGGAAAGAAGAGTGTCTTTAATGGCTAGAAGAGCTCCACCGATGATCCAATCGGAGTGTAGTGATGATAACGGCGGAGGACGGTGGTTTTGATACGGCGGAGATGATGATGATGATGATGATGATGATGATGATGATGATGATGATGATGATGATGATGCGGTGAAGAGAAGTGGGCCACGGTAGAGAACCACCACAAGTGCGCCTATTAATGATACTATTGTACCCATCACTTTTGCCACACTACTCCTTTTCTTCAAATCTATTTTTTCCATTCTTTTTTCATAATTTTTTTTAAAAAAATTAACATTATAATAATGCAAATAACATTATTGTTATTGTGTGGGACATGTTATGTTATGTACCGATTTACTTAAATAATGAACATGATTGTACGATGTTGATACACAATTATTATCTTATCATGTTACTGAACATGATTTGTATGTTGACAAAAATTTCCAATACCTAATTTTTGTAATATTATATCAAATTAAAAAAAATAATTGAGAATTTATATTCACAAGGGAATAAAACAACAGAATTTAACACCACACAAAATATATAATAAATGAATCTGCCTAAAATATCATGAAATTAAGAGAAACTAAAATATTGGTAGGGTATTGAACACTTTACATTTCAATGGCATATGGACAAGAGAATAATAAATACGAGTATATATTAAAAGACAATCCATTTGCAATCTGTTAAATCAATTCTTCAATGTTTTTATTCTCTTCAATAACAGTATAATATATGTGTATACATATTTTTTTTTTTGAAAAATGGATAAAATATTAAAATTGGATACCACTACTAGTATAAAATATTTTTGAAATTTAACTAAAAAGTTAATAAAACTTTAGAATCGAAAAATAATAAATTGAAAAACCATAATTTGCAATGTAGATTAATATTTTTTTTTTGCGAAAATAAATATTAATCTATATATAAAATAATAGTAATATAGATTAATATTGATAGTATTATACATGTTTAAATTGTTAATAATGATAAAATAAAATAAAATGGAAATAAAAACCTGAAGAGAACGGCGAGGATGAAGGTAATAGCAGGATTGATATTACCAATGGCTGAAGCTAAAGTTGGGTTACTGTATTCTATTCCAATAAATCCTGTTATCAGATACGTTGATCTGTTTCATTTTTATTATAATTAGCAACACTTTTTAATAAATAAAAAAAACATTTTATTAAAATAGTTTCATATCCAAAAGTGGATTTTACCCTATAAACCCAAGAAGTCCAATTTTGCAACATATTGAGAAACTTATTGGAGGTTGTGATCTTGACCTGTATAAATAAAATACAAATAAATGGAATTTTTATAAACGGAAGTACATAAATTATATATATAAAAAAATTATTAATTAAAAGAAAATATAATAATTAAAACCTGGAAGCTAAGTTAAAAAAAAAAAAAAACCTGGAAGCTAAGAAGTGAGGAGTGAAAAGAAGAAGAGAGCCAATGAGATAAGAATAAGCGAGAAAAGTATATGAATTTAGTCCTTTTGAAGTCGCTGCTTTAAACAGAGTATTCATTGCCACGTTGCCGACCTCTGTCGCTAACATCGCCGTTAATAACACGGCGTCTCTCCGGCGAAGATTCAAGCTACCCATTAATTTTAGTGTGGGGATAATTTTTAGAGTTATTTGTATATATCTATGTTTTCTTCCTCTTTGTTTGGAGTACAAAAAGTATCAATTTATTCATTTACGTTTTTGGGTGGGTCCATTAATCGATATCTCAATAAAGACTGTACTATATATTACTTTTAACAAATTATTATGATGGTTTACACAAAATTAGTGATCTGTTCTCCGGTTTAGTTTGGTTAAAAAGTTTGGTTTTAGTTCGGTAGTAGATGTCGGTTAGTTGCTCAGATATATTTAATTTAGCTGAATTTAGTCGCAATTATTATTAAATTCTATACAAATATTATAACAACATGAATTCAAATATAATAAAAATCAAGAGATGAGTAGATAATTATACTAAATAAGTGTTGGTTGATGAATGAGTAGTCAGTATCAGTGACTACACTAAATAGTTGTTATCAATCATATTCAAAAAAAAAAACCTTAACATTTGCTAAAATTCTTACAACATTAGAAACATGAGATCTAATCCTTTCTCTAATTGTTTTTTTAAGTGGTCAAAACCAAAACAGCTGCCAAAAGATAGGGTTTGGGGTTCGAGAGAGACGTATCCCCAATTCTACATAACTCATTTTTCAAAGTACAATTTTTGGTCTTTCTTGGACACATGTCCAAGATTGCTTTAAGTAATAACTACAAAAAAATTTGATTTTTCTTTCAAATATATTGATTTATCAAATGTGGTAATTATATTGATGTAATTACAATTAATTAAACTTGTTTCTCTGCGTAATTAACGAGTAAAGGAACTCTTTTAGTAACAGAGGAAGCTGCAGCATAAGCTTCAATATCAGCTTTTTCTTCCTTTGCTTTTCCCCACATTACCGTGTAAAACCCTATAGAAATCAACGTTCCACCGATCACGCTACAAAATTCAAACATACAAAAAGTTAAGAACTTGAAGTAGAGAATCAATCAAACAAAACTAACATCAATGTTCAAGATTCTTAGATATTCACCTTCCGAGATAGAGCGAATCGCCTAAGAAAACCGCTCCTAATACCACCGCGGTTAATATAGCTAACGGTCTAAACATAGCTAAGAACACTGGTCCTTTGTGTCTTACAGTCCATGACTCCACAACATATCCAGTCGAATTCACCATCCCCTGTTTAACTTCATTAGTGTATACCTTTTGATTCGTAATCGATTTAAGTAGATAAGAACATACCGTTGCAACGACGCATATCAACATGATTGTGGCTTTCATTAACCAAGCACTTGGATTGTTCTTCTCCATGAAAAGACTAACAAAAGCGCAAGAGATCGAAACGTAGACATTGTGGGAGAGTGCTAAGGCGAATTCAGATGGATATTCCTTCATTATATGTGTCTGTAATCACCAAAAATGTTTAAACTTTGAGTTTAGTTTTGAATACTGAGAAAACGGTGACGTTTAAGGAGTGTGATTGATTACCTGAATGATGTAAGCGACGGCGATGAGAGTGTATTCGAGAGCGAAGAGACCTCCACCGAGAACCCAATTTGACGGTTGTGATGGTGGCAACGGTGGGGAGAGAGGCTGAGTGAGATAAACAGACGGCTGAGATGCAGCGAAGATGATAGGGCCATGGTAGAAAGTAACCACGAGAGCACCGATTATAGACACTATTGTTCCCACTATCTTGGCTACACTGCTATTTTTCTTTAACGATACCTTCTCCATTCTAATTTGAATCAAGATTTGGCCCCAATCCGGGAGAAAACAATCAGTTCCAGGCTTGAAAATGGTGTGTTTAGGGTTCTTAGAGAGAGAGAGAGTACCCGAAGAGAACAGCGAAGATGAAGGTGAAAGCAGGAGTGAGATTGCTCATGGCGGAACCTAAAGTTGGAGAGCTGTATTTAAGTGCTGTGTAACCTAACATCAAATAAACACATCTTCTCTCATTTGTTTCCCCAACGAGAGTCATCATCTCTAATTAGTATTCAACAATCGCAAAATCTGGATTCGAGATTGAAGCAGAGAGAGAAATTGACCTTACCCAAGCAGCCCTAGAAGTCCCATTTTACAGAATACTGAAAATTTCAACGGTGGAAGAGACCTTGACCTAAAATTCAATTTCAATTTTACGATCGGGAGATTGAAGAATCACGAAAGAGATACAGAGATGGAGAGAACACCTGTGGCTAAGGAAAGGAAAAGGAAGGAGAAGAAGAGCTCCAATTCCGTAAGAATAAACAAGGAAGACATACGAACTCATCCCTTTTGAACTCGCAGCTTTGAACAAAGTATTCATCGCTACATCGGAAACCACCACCGCCACCATCGCCGACATAATTCCGGCATCTCTATGACAGAATCTACTACTAGTAGCCATCGTTTATTTCCTTCTCTTTGCTTCAAAGCTCTCTCTGCATTTGAAAGAGGATTGCGTTTGACCAAAAGTAGATTGCTTCTGCTTCTCAATTTCAAGTAAAATGGAATTCGACTCATTTTCTTAATTATTTTAATTACCCTAATGACTCTCTAATTCAACATATGTCATTGCAGGACCACTTTTATCTTCCAATAAACAAAAATTATCTCAAGATTAACTCTAATTACAGCTTTAATTTAAGTTATAGATAAAATTGTGTACACCATCACACAGAGGATTTTGAGAAGTAGGTAGAGACATAAAAGACATAAATATCTCGTTATATTAATTGGTGGTTGATATTAACCATGTAAACAACCAAGACTTAGATTCCTAAAAATTAAAAATAAAACTTTTACAATTATATGTAATATAAAACAACCTTAAAACCAGATTGATGATTGTTCATACATGTTCTTCGTTCTTGTAACTTCCCAAAAGAGGAGCTTTTTGTGAAATCAATGGCGAGTCAAGGTCAGTTTCTTCATCCTCGTTTTGGTTAACTTTATTATCTTCTTCGACCAAAGCTACTTCCTTGGCTTTTCCCCACATTACCGTATAGAACCCGATCGTTATTACCGTTGCACCAATCAAGCTAAAACCAACATCAAATCAGTTAAAAACTTCTATAATCTAACTAAAAAGGGTAATCTTGAATAATTATGCACCTGCCGATGTATAAAGAATCACTGAGGAAGATCACACCCATTGCAACAGCAATAGCAATCGATAAAGGCTTAAACATTGCAACAAATAAAGGCCCTTTGATCCTTAACGCCCATGTATGAATAGTATTGTTTATACACGATCCAAACAACCCCTAAAAATACATTAACCAACAGTTAAACATTTGATTTGTAACAAAAATAAACCCTAAAACCCTAAACCCTAAACCCTAAACCCTAAAACCCTAAAACCCTAAAACCCTAAAACCCTAAACCCTAAACCCTAAACCCTAAACCCTAAACCCTAAACCTAACTTATACTCCCTCTGTCTCACTTTAGTTGAAATTTTAAGGAAAAAAAATTGCTCGAAAACAAGCGAGGTTTTCAATTTTCTACTGAAAAATTGTCACTAATTTACCATTTTATCTTTATCTCGTAAATACTCAATTTTAGTCAAAAGATTCACAATATTGAGATACACATAAAAAATAAGGGTATAATAAGTAGTTTTAAAAATTTCTTAAATAGTGTGCAAAATGCTTAAACTTCAAGTAAATTGAAAAAGAGTATGTGTTTTTCTTACCGAGCAAACAATTGAAGCTAATGCTATATTCGGTTTAACCGTCCATACACTTAATTCACTTCCTTCTGTAAAAACCGTAACGATACCGGTCCAGAAACTTACGCCTATGCTATAAAAGCATACAACAGTTAACTCAGCAGGATACTCTTTCATAATTTGAGTCTACAAAAAAAAAAAAACAAGATTCATATGAGTTAAAGGAGTAATATATGTTTATATAATAATGTTTTAATGAGTAGAACAAAAGCATACACCTGAACAATGTACCATAACGGAACCAAGAAATACTCCACCGCTAGAAACGCAGCTCCAAGGATCCAATTAGCGTTTGGCGTTTCGGATCGGAGAGAATCTGACGGTGGTGATGCAGCGATGACTACAGGACCTTTATAAAGAGTTACTATAAAAGCTCCTCCTATTGAAACAACAGTGCCTAACATTTTAGCTACACTGCTTACTCTCTTGAAAGAAACTATCTCCATCCTGCAAAATTGGATTAAGGCCCATTAAAATTAAGGCCCATTAAGGGCCCAATTAGGTTAATGGGCCGAGGGGTAATTTGGTAAAAAGGTAGTGGAAAAGGAATATTTAGGGGAAAAAGTGTTAGAGACCTGAAAAGGATAGCAAGCAAGAAGGTAAAAGCTGGAGTGAGATTACTAATGGCTGAAGCAAGTGTTGGAGAGCTATAATTGATCCCTGTGTAACCCATTATGTTTGAGCAACACCTATTAAAAAAAAAAAATTATTTGATATTAAAAATTCGATATTTACGAAAGAAAAAAAACAAAATTTCTCCAAAATAATGGATGCAGTAAAGTTGCAGCTTTTCTAAGCCAAGTGTCTCTTTCCTTTTAATTCTGAATAAAAAAATCTAGGGATTTCAACAAAATCTAATGCAAAATTAGATCTTTGCAGGATCTAATTGATCTAAATCTAGCTACTTTTGGGTTAATTAAGGTCCGATTAAACAAAATTCGAAGAAATCGAAGGAAATTAAGCTTACCCAATTAACCCTAAAAGCACGATCTTGTAGAGAATAGAGAAATTCATGGGAGGAAGCGTTCGTGATCTGTAAAAAATTCGATTTTAAAGATGAGAACTTTACTCAAATTCGCAAAAGATGGAATCAAAATCAAGAAGAGGGAAGGAAGGTGGAGACCTGAAGGAGAAGAAAAGAGAAGGGAGGAGAAGAAGAGCAGCGAGACCATAAGAGTAAACGATGAAGACATGAAAGCTCATGCCTTTCAAAGTCGCTGCTTTAAACAGAGTATTTAAACCAACGTTACCACATTCCATTATCACCAACGCCGTCACCGGCAACACCTCTCTCTGAAAGTATTTTCCCGCCATCTCTCTCTCTCTGTTTCTTTCTCTTGATTGATTTTTTTGTTGTTGTGGATGCTGAGATTCGAAGAAGTGAAGAATGATGTAAAAAGAGAAAGAGAAACAGATAGTGTTGTTTTATATTTTTGGGGAAAAGAATTAGTGGGAGTGGAGAAAGTTGAAGAAATGCAAAGGTACACTTGTTATATGAAGCAGACAAAAAGCTATGTAAATTCTGACACACACCCCCACATATATGAATATATATACATATGTATTTATATAAAAACAACATTTATATATATGGAATTAATCTGGGTCCAATTCTTACTGAATAAATTAAAAGTTCGTTCATATTTCAGGTTTATTGCTATTAATGCTTAAATATTAGTTATTTAATAGATAATCAATTAGATTAATGGAAAAATACACTATATTTAGATATACTTGAAAATAAATCTGTTATTGATGATTTATGATTTTATTCTTTAAATACAAAGTTATTCATATTTACATTTTTCTATTTAATTGAATTAAAAAAAGTTAGATTTTTTTTAATAAAAAAGTTAGATATTTATATGCAGCTATATTGATCATATAAATTTTAATAATAAACAATTATTATTATTATTAAAATTTCATTTAAAATAAAACTCGAAATCAATTTTATATTGAATTAGATAACCTACCAATCATTAAATAATCTCATTATTACATTAGTCGATTTACGATTAATTATTTTCTAGATAAATTTTCGCGTTTTAATTTCAAGCATTAGAAAACATTTTAACACCAATTATTATATGTTTAAAGTATTAATGCGTGCCAAAGAAATAATTGCACATGCGTGTACGCATTTAACTTCTCTAAATTGTAAATGATTTAAATTGTTTGTACATTACTTATACAAATACTCAGCATTTTTATACCTTGCTTTTTAAATATGATTTTTAAATATAATTTTTAAATATGATTTTTAATTAAATTATACAGAAACCGTACAATAGATCAACAAGTATTCAACATAATTAGCACCGCCAAGATTTCAGCACACGCATCAATTATTGTTAAAATTACATGAGTTGTGTGAAACACATCACATGTGTGTTGAGT
Organism: Aethionema arabicum; assembly: GCA_000411095.1. Taxonomy (NCBI): domain Eukaryota; kingdom Viridiplantae; phylum Streptophyta; class Magnoliopsida; order Brassicales; family Brassicaceae; genus Aethionema; species Aethionema arabicum. The sequence continues at coordinate 371,756 of KE153472.1, forward strand.
AATTAATTGATAATCATTATATAAATTTCTTATAATAAAGCAATAAGATTCTAAATTGATATTTAACAAGATTATATCATAATCACTAAAGGCCAGCAAATCCTAATTAAATGTCTCTATAGAATAATTGACAGCCAAAACACATGGCTAAGGATCGTTGGTCCATTATTACAGTTGCATGCCACACGCCACATAACATGTTAATTATATTTATAACTAAACAATTTTAATATTTAGATCAAAATACTAGTATTTTTCTATTTTTTTTCGTCAAAAAATTTAAAATTATTCTCCAATCACTTTAAATATTCATTTTTTCAGACCGTTGTTTTTAAAATAGATATTTTAGAGGGTCAATTTCATGAATTATTTTCAGCTTTAAATAAAAAAAGAAATAAAAAACAAAGGGTAGCCATCGTTACGTGATGCGTGAAGTGTGCTCAACTTGTAAGAACAAATTATTAAAAGATGAAATGATTAAAAGAGAGATATATATTAAAACATAATACATAATTGTCCCCACAACAGTCACAATTCATATAAAAAGAATATGAAACTCTTTCTTTTATTACATTTTAGATAACGACATTGCACAATACTCCAATTTTTTTTGTTCATTATTCATTTATCTTGTCAGTTTTTCTTACCCAATTCTACCCACTCGCTATCGATAAATTGTTATATGAACTTTTTCAAAAGAATTCAATATCAGTAATTATTGTACTATTTTTGCAATAATTATATAGATACAAAAATAATTGAATTTCGGGGTTTTAAAAAAATATTTTTAAGAATTATATTCACATAAAATTTAGAACGAAGTTTCTAAATAAAAATATTACTCTTCTGTTTTTTAATATAATTTTTTTATTTAATTCACACGTTAGTATTTTCTCTAACGCTATTCACATGTTAGTACAACGGTCAAAATGACAATCATTACAATAATAATTTTTAAAAAAATAGAAATGTTATTATCAAAATGTAATTTTTTTGGTATCGAAACCTTAAAATTCGGGGAAAAAATCTTAAATTTTTTCATATATATACACACATGTATTTGTTTATGAATTATATTTTTTAAAGACGGAGGGAATATTATTTTCAATTAATTTAAATAAAAGATAACTTTTTTGGACTCTAGACCAACGAATCTCGTTAATTGACATGATAAAACCATATACATAACTTTTAGATGAAACCGGTAACAATCAACATTCAAAACAAAGATGTGATGATGATGATAATGATAATGATAATGATAATGATGATTATGATCATGATGATGGGCAAACGTAGCACTGTGAATTAAGCAATCTCTACAAAAGCAAAAAAAAAAAATACAAAAAAAAAAATCTAATGAAAAGTAAAGTAAAAAACAGAGGATTTAGAAACTATCCATTCGATGAGGAAGAGGAGAATTAATAACCTGCAAGATCTGAACAATCTCCGCCATTGTAGGACGATTTGATGGTATCTGCGAAGTACAAACAAGTGCAAGTTTCAAAACAGGTAAAACTTCATCTTCTGAATACTCTCCGTCCAATGCTAAATCAACACATTCCAACACATTCCCCTGTTCTAACAAAACCCTAACATGATCACTAAGTATCACAAAACTATCTTCACCATACTCCACAGGTTTCTTACCTGTCACAAGCTCAAGAATCAACACACCAAACCCATAAACATCACATTTTTCATTAACCCTTAAGTTCTGACACTCCAATTCAGGAGCTACATAACCCAAAGCATTCTGAAACCTGTTGCTGTTCATTGTATTCCCATCTTGGTTTGTTAAAATCCGAGATAAACCAAAATCAGAGATCTTTGGGTTGTTTTTATCGTCTAAGAGAATATTCGTTGGTTTTAAATTGAAATGGACCGTTGCTGGACGAAATGTGTGATGAAGATAAGCTAATCCTTTAGCTGTACCGAGAATGATTCTGTATCTTGCGTTCCAAGAAAGAGGTTGTGTTCTAGGGTCTCTTTCGTGTATCTTGGATTGCAAGTTTCCGTTAGGGATGAATTCTGATACTAGAAGCTGAAGATCTGGTGTCCAGTAATAGCCTTTAATCGATACTAGATTCTCGTGTTTAGCTTTCGCTAAAATCCGAATTTCTCTGTCGAAATCTTCTAGGTTTTGTAAGATTGGAGATGGGACTAGTTTCTTGATTGCTAAGTTTCTTCCTTGTTCTCCTAATGGTGCTTTGTAGACAGTACCAAAGACTCCTTCACCGATTCTTGAAGCTTTGTTGAGTACAGACTCTGGATTTCTTGCGAATTCTTGAGATGTTGTTGAAGAAGAAGAAGTTCTTGAGTTTAGTAACACAAGTTTACCGGTAACTAAGCTTCTTCCTGATCTAGAAGAGCCTGAGAAAATGCTCTCCAAAGCATTATCTACAAAAGCAAGTCTTCTTCTTACAGATGCGTTGAGAAGAGTTATGATGATAACACCTGAGAAGATTAGTATAGCAGCTGAGATTGCTACAATCACTGAAACACTTAGGAACATTCCGCGGTGAAATGTTCTTGAATCTTGGTTTTCTGGTAAATCCCCATTGTTGTTCCTGTTTCCATAAGCGGTTGGATCAATAACAAGAGGCTTTGGAACGTTTAATGTGCAAGGAGAGTTCAACAATGGTGAACAAAGTCCTAGGTTTCCTTGAAGAGAACTCTTGTCTAAACTCTGAAACACATCTCCATTAGGTAATCTTCCGATTAATCGGTTAAATGAAACGTTAACTGATAACAGATTCTGTAATTCTCCAAGCTCTTTAGGGATTTCTCCGGTTAGCTTATTAGCTTCTAGCTTTAAGATCTTGAGCTGTTGTAAATTTGAAATTGACTTAGGAATTTGTCCGGTTAGACTGTTATGAGATAAACTCCTGAAAAAAGAGTTTAAAAATGTTAAATCAAACTCATAAAAAGTGTATATAATAAACTTTAGTTGTTTTGAAAAGACTTACAGTAATTTCAGAGAAGAACAGTTTCCAATTCCATCCGGTATAGAACCGGTTAATGAATTACCATCTAATTGAAGAACTTGTAGACTCTGAGATTCACATATATCAGCTGGAACTGAACCTATAAGCTTACTGTTCCTTAAATCCAAGATTGTTAGAGTCTGCAAGAACTCAATCTCAGGAGGAACTCTTGTCTTGAAATTATTCCATGATAAGTTAAGGTATCTTAGGTGAATAAAGAGTCCAACTTCACCAGGTATGTTTCCAGTGAGATAGTTTCTCGACAAATCGAGAACAGAGATTGATTCGAAGAGCTTGCTTGAGCCTCGAGGAATCGAACCGGTTAAACCGTTACCAGAAATGTCCAGTTCTTGTAAACCAAGATCAAACAAACCGTTAGGAATGTTACCAACAAAGTTATTACCTTTAAGTTGAACAATCATTAGCTCTTTACAAGATTCTAGAGACGTTGGAATCTCTCCTGAGAGTTTATTCTCTGATAAAATAAGATCCTTTAAAGATCTTAAGTTACTTAAAGAAGGAATCTTCCCGGTTAAACCATTGTTGGAGAAATCCAAATGTACTAAACTTGACATTTCATCAATCCATACCGGGAAATCACCAGAGAGTAAATTGTGAGATGAATCTAAGTAAGTTAGGGATTTGAGTCTTTGAAGAGTACTTGGAAATTCTCCTGAGAAAAGATTGAAACTGAAATCAAGTTTGTTTAGATGTGGGCAGAGTCCAATATCTGAAGGTAATGAGCCTGAGAATTGATTTCTTTGCAATTGCAAAACTTTCAAGTTATGCAGAGAGATAATCCCTAATGGTAATGACCCAGAAAGGGAATTTGAAGAAAGATCTAATGTTCTAAGTCTCTGGAGTTTCCAGATTCCTGAGATGAAATTAGGGTTACCAGAAAAATCGTTTCTTGAGAGATTAAGACTGTTCAAAACAGAGCATTGAGACAGAGTTTTAGGGATTTGACCTTTGAGTTTGTTATGAGCAAGAGAGAGATATCTAAGAGAGGAACAGTTTTTGAAGAAATTTTCAGAAAGAGTACCGGAGAATGAGTTTCCGGTGAGATCAAGTGATCTTAAGGAGCTAATTGTTCCTAAATTAGCTGGGATTTGACCAGAGAGTCTGTTGTGGCTAAGATTAAGCTTTTGGAGGTTATGGTTTAAAAGACCATTAATGTCTCCAGAGAAGTTGTTGTCTGAAAGTGAAAGTACCTTTAAATGTTCAAGCTTTTGGATTCCACGACCGATTTTACCTGATAAAGATAAACCATCAAGGGAAAGTTGAGAAACTCGATGTGTTTTGGGATTACACAAGACATAGCTCCAAGAACAAGGAGAGTCATCATCTTCATTCCAAGATTTGAGATATGAAAATGGGTCATGAAGATCTGCTTTGAAGACAATAAGTCCTAAAACGTCGTCGTTTAGCTGAATAGAGGAAGAAGAGTGAATAACATCATCACCATTGATTAGTGAAATCAGCAATGTCAAAGTGAGAAATACACAAAAAAAGATCCCTTTTGTTTTGTGATCATTCATCATGAAAAAAGAAAAAAAACAGTTTCTCTCTCTAGAAGTTTTGATGAGAGAGAGAAAGAAGAAAGAGTTGTGAAACCAATGAGAAGAAACTAAAAAAAAAGTGAATGTGTTTGTGAGTGTTGGATTTGATTCTGAAATGAGCTACATGACAATAGCTTCCATCAAGTTACATATGAGTTTTTTCAAAGGACCACATGAAAATGTCCGGTTTAATCAGAAATGTTCCGGTTAATATCGGTTTGAGTGGAATTAATAGATAAGTTTTTTTCTGAGTATGAAAGAATACAAAAGAAGAGTTTTTGGTAGCATTAGAGGTTAAGAGAGACTCGTGACTGACAATGTTATGTGTAAAATCCACCGCACAATTAGCTTATCTGTCTTCTTCTTTTTTTGTCTTCTTTCTCTCTCCTCTACTCTACTTTTTCTTCTACTTTTTCTCTCTCTTGGTTAGATTTGAAATCATAAACTGAAACTAAATTCTGTAAAGTTAAAGAGTTAAGAGAAGATTATGTTGTTTAAGATTTGATGTGTTTCATAGTTAGAGACATTTTTTCTACTTTGAACAGATCTGGTTGTTTTGTGTCATTGTGTTTTGTTTTGATATATTTGTTACTATATCAAAATTGAGAGAAAATTAAACATTTTGTATAAGGAAAAATATATGTGTAATTTTGGCGAACATGAATTAATATCTATAAATTTTATTAATATATATATATATATATTTTATAGATAATGAGATAACGATATAAATTAATAGAAAACAGCAATCATTAAATCTCGAAATGGACATTGAATAAGAAAATGAAGATTCAGTCATATAATTATTGCACTTTTGTTTTGACATATTTATTACAATTTAGTTCTTAAATTTATATATCAAGTGTATATTCAGTAACTTTGTTCTATTTCTAAAAAATTTTAAAGAAAAAAAAATGCTTTTTCTACATGTGTCGTATTCTTCACCGTTCAGGTGCACTATTCAAATTTCTGAAACTTTGAAAATGAATATTTACAAAAAAAAAAAAAAAAAAAGCTTGTAGGTGTAGAAGATGTTACGTGGAACTGATCCTACCTGTTGAATAGAACCGTGACAGAGTAATAATTTATAGGTTAGATAATAAATAAAACTGAAAATGAATGGGAAGGTCACGAATGTGTCTTGATGTTAGGGAGAAAGCATGTATGTTTTCAATTATCAAATCTTGGTCGTTTTTCAATTATTTTTATTTACCCATTTCTAGAGATTCTCCCTGCCAAAACACACCCTTGTAACCATACCAATTTCATTTTTTATTATTTTATAAATTAATATAATATTGAAACTTGGAACTTTCAATTTCGATGTGATGGACTCATTTGATTTGTTTATTTCATTTCTATACAACTGTTAATTCTTTAATTTACATGTAACTACAGGCACCATTTGATTCTCAGTCCAGTCCTATCACGTTCAAGATTCTATTAGCATAATAATTATTTGTTAATTATATTAAATTAAAATATAACTTACCAATATATACATACAATTTTTCAGCTTCTCCTCTTCTTTCTCTTCAAGAAAGGCATAGCACTTAATCCTGCAACTGAAGAATCAGACTCTTTTACATTTACATCTTCTTCATTGTGACGTTTACCTTTGTTTTGGTGTTGTTCACTCTCTATCGTCACCTCTATATTCATTGCATCTTCCTCGGCTGTTTCGTTTTCATCATCAACACAGAATCCACCACCGATCACTAGGTACTCATCATCAGTAGGTTGATTCTCCAGCTCAGCATCCTTGTCGCTAATCTCAGCTTCATCTGCACAAAACCCACCTCCCATTTGAATATAGTCTTGAGAAGAACCATCATTGATTGATGTATTAGTAGTTGTTTCAATCTGGTTTCTTTCAGCAGATATGTTTCCTGCTCTATCGTCTCCTATGTGATCACTAGGTGATGATTCTACATTGCTTCTTGACTCGTTCATATCATTATCTTCTTCTGCAGTGTACTTCACAGGATTCCTAGAACGCGTAGACTGGAAATAACAGACAACAAAGAAACTGGGAATGTAAAGCAAACGCATTATCTAAACATGTGAGATGGGAATATAACTGAAATACTGAACTATGGGTTTACCCTTCGCACTTTTTGAAGATGGCTAGGTTCTGCATCATGATGTTCCTGTAAATCATTTATCTTATCACTATCACCAGAACTGCCTTCTGATAACTCGGGAAGAATATTGTTTCGGCCTCTTCCTCTTCCTCGTCCTCTATTCTGGGCTCTTCTACCACCTCTGGCTCTACCCCTCTTGTTCCCACTCGATGGTTTTTCTAAGTGCTTCCTTTGGGTTTCCACCGTATCATCATTAGTTTTATTTGAATCTTTGTCTGAGGTGTTATCCTCACTTCCATGGGGAGCAAGTCTTTTCTTATTTCCATTTCTTGGGCCTTCCTGGAGATTTTGATCAGTCACTTCTGAAGATATCCCTCCACCTATGCCTTTGACTGCTTTATTAATTCTTTTACTACGGATCTTTGCAAATCTTTCGCTAAATGAATAGAAAGCTTCCATCCGAAGTTGCGTCTTAGAGAGAAAAGAAAGAAAAAAAAAGATCAAATGTCAGATTCTGTTCATATATATAAATATATCTATATCAATCACAAGATCAAATGTAGATAGATACCTCACGCTTTTCATACTCTTTCAAGACAGGTACTAGCAAATCATCTGTCTTAGTACTGTTCCAACCAAACTTTTCCCAGCACAGCCTTCACCAAATAAATGATACTGCAGAATCAGAACTCCAAATTGTTTTGATTGAACTGCAAGTGGTTTTATGCAGAAATCTAGTCTATGGGCCAAATCAGGAAACATTTTCGCATTTCTATTTTAGATTCACTGTAACCTAGGCGGCTTCACCAGAATGTCAAGCTATGCCAAATAGTTAGATGAAAACTAGAGAGATTCAAAGACTTACTTTCTGAGGACTAAAAGATCAGGCTTGCCCCAGGAGAAAACCTCAGTCGATCGATCAACTTGTGGATTTAAGTATGCTGAAATAACAGCTTCACTAGGGAAAGTAGAGGGAATATGCCAGTTCTTGCTTACCTTTCTCTGTATTATAAAGAGCACATCAAATTAGTGGAAACATTATGTGACTGATGAATTGGACCATATTCAATAATAGCATTACATGCTTATCCATGAAGATTTTCTTTATTTCTTCCGTGTCATCAGTGGGGACTCCTGAGATGCTTCCTTCATTATCTACAGAGCCAGATCCACGCTTCTTTGCATTCGAACCTGTTTTTGCATCAGTCTTTCCTAAAATGGTTGGATCAGGTGATTCAACCCATTGACGAAATTTCTGAAGCCCATCATCCTCAGGGAATGCAGTTACAACTTCAATAGCATTGACAATACCAATTCCACTGTATGAAAAATCAATTACGATATCAAGCACGTAAAGAACATGACTTTGATTCTACGCAGATGAAAATTCTGCTAACCTGATTCCTTCTGTGTAATCACTTCCTAGAAGTAATGCCATGCGGATTATTTTATCTCTGCTCAAGCCAAGCTCCTTCTCAATATCCTAAACATCAAACGGGGTTTAAAGGTTTAATCACCAAAAGTTGAGAAAGAAATGCCTAAAATTGGAAGATGTAAGTAGGAACAGATCAATAAATACAAATGTATTAAGTTACTAAAAAGTTAGAATAACGGAAAGCAGGACAGAGAATGCAGAAGCTCATTGGAAGGAAATAGAGGCAACAGCGAGATAAAACAGATTTCTTCATTCAACAAATACAGAAAAATAGTTTTGGGGACGGATTTGCAGACCTTCGTAAAGTATGTTTCCACATATTTGCGATCATCAAATATATTCTTGTACACACTTCTTGCTCCAAACAAGAATACATCAGAATCGTCAGTGACAATCCCATCCACAAGGTTTGATTGTTCCATAAATGCACACTGAGCCTCTGCTTCCATGGGAGCTATAATGTATGGTATGCCAAATATTTGAAGTAGCTCCTAATAAAATTCAAAACCCACAAAACATTATAAGTAGGAAACTTTGTAAGTTTGCAAGATAATCTGTATAAAGAAGACAATGATTCATACGTATAAAAAAAACAAGCAAACCTGGCATTCTGTGAACATCTCACTGCTAACAGATTCCGCATTGCGCTCAAGTTTCCTCTGTTCATCACCTAAACTTACATATTCTTGGTCGAGAACTCGAATTTCCTCTTCCAAATCTGCTTCAGAAAACTCAAGCGGCACACCTTTCTCCTCTAACTTGGTGGAACTCTCTACATTGGAAGCACGTTCCTTAGAGTCACTTTCCTGCGGTAAATCTGTGTCATATAGTATCTCTGTGTGCGATCTGATGACATCACGAGAAGGGTCACTAGATTCAGTTACTGGGCTCTGGAATTTTTGTCTACTATAATCGCTCTTATCATCATCCATCATGATTGATAAGTCACCATCAGCATTACCTTTTCCCACACAGCCGTGAATAGATGCCTCCTCAGATCTCTCCTCATCTTCTACTGACATTTCAGACACTTTGACAGATTCTCCACTAAAACTGACGGAACTGCCTTCAATATGCTGTTTAGCTATGGTAGACATCATGCTGCTGTCACTAGGCACATTAAATGCTTTTTCTGGTGAGGTCATTGGCTTTACCTGATGCATTTCATTGCTTACGACACATCCAACGTTATCAGAACCCAAAGAAAGGTGAGTACCAAGTTGTTTGGTTATCACGCTAGGAGCATCTGCATTGTCCGCTACAGAAGTATTGGACTCCACACAACCACTAGCTTTCAAGATTGTTATTCTGTTCAGAGTATCCTCTTCCTCAACTTCTTCCATAGCTTCACCAACAGTTTCACTAGAACACAGATTATCTTGAGTTGGCTTGTCATGAAAATGATTTACCCCTAGCTTTTGATTTTCTCCAAATATAGCCTCGGATTCCTTACCATGTAATTCAAGAAGACTCTTCTCGATAGCCTCCTTAAGATCAGCTTCCTCTTCCAAATAGCCTTTTGAGAACTGTGTCACTACGTCATTCTCCATAGAGTTTCTGGCATTTGCACAAGTAATTTCTTCCCTAGCTGCACCCTCATCGGTACTAATTCCCTCAAGAATATGCTGATTGCTGGAATCTGCATCAACTTTAGGGACATTCTTTTCTACAGCAGTCACTTCTTCCCAATCACTGTCAGAACCCCATGGTGAAGAGTCCTCTTTAGGATTGTTTTCATTTGTATTTGTAACTGCTCCTCCCGCTGCCAATTGAAGAAAAATATCATCTTCGTCATTGAGATCTTTTCCACCACCATCATGTTCAAACGATATCTCTATTGAAGATGCATTTTGCAGCACCGAATCCTCATTTGGTTTGTCCAAGTTTACAGGATTACCTTTTTCTCCAGGTAAATGTTCAAGAAATTGGTCCTCTGAAGGAAAGTTCTCCCAGACACTGAATGTTTCATCATTGTTAGACATAGAACCAGAATTTGTTCTCTCCTTTTCTTTCATTAAATGTAAGTTCCTCTGGATATCACGAGTCATTTGGATCCCCATGTGTCTATTCCTTATTCTTAAACGACCTCTTTCATCCATATATACTTCAATATTTTCATCAGGATTCGAAGCCTCATCTCTATCCAACTCAATGGTAGCATCTGATTTATTAAGTGAAGAAACACTCTTAACGGAGACTGGCAACGACTGTTGAGGTGTATTCTCAACATTTACTCCTGCCCTGGCCGATGCAAGTACTCTAGACACATAAAATACGTCAGTCAATTACTGAAACGACATAACCTCAGTCTTCAATAGATTTGAAATTGCAACTCACTCTTTATCGCCAGAATAGGAAGATGAGAAGATAAACTCCCTGTTTGCTTCACAAGCTATCCTAGAAGTTTGAACTCCACCAACAGCTCTTCCACCAGCAGCTCTCTGTACTTCATTTATTTCCCGGCGGAAGGCTACAGTTTTAAGATATGCTTCTATTTGCAGTTCAGAAAATTTTTTAGGGGCCTATACACTCATAAAAAAAGAAAACAAATTTCATAGTCAATGTTCCATGTCTGCTCATAATGAAATTCAAATACAGAATAGAGCAAGAACGGCAGACCTATTTTCGTACTAATAATTATTACGCCAAAAGACAACATGATATATGTGACTCACCTTCTTGACCTTTTGGTACTTTTGCCGGTTTTCTGCCATCAATCTCTCCCTCATCTACAAGAAAGGACATTGTTGAATACTCTGAAACGTACATTAAAATGAACATACTGTATAGTTACCTGAACAAGGAGATCAAGTTGCATAGATGGAGGAAGAGCAGCCAAAACAGCTGGGTCGACATTCCCATCCATTACTGGCTAGAAAAGTAGAAAAATACTATTAGCAGACGATTGATGCTAATTACTTAACTCAATTTTTCAACTTAACCAATTTCCATCCCCTGAATGATACATCTAATCTGTTGCTTAAGCATCAACTAATAAAACAAGAGAAAAAATAGATTGCATATACCACACATTACCAATAACATTTGCTCATCTTCATCGCTACCCTCTTCCTCAGATGGGATTGCAGCAGCCGAAGTTGATGCTTTACTAGTTAAATGCCCCTCTTCTTCTGCTGCAATGGATGCTGCCAACCTACATTAAACAAAGGAAGGAAAACACAAATGGCTAAATGCACGCAAACATCTTCACTCAATATTTCAATTACTGCTTACATCTCATCCAACTTTTCCTGATAATCTCTTTCAGGATTACTCTTCATTTTTTGTCCTACGCCATCCCCATCCAACAAAACTCCCTTTCCCTTAGGATCACGCTTCTGTTGTAAGCCAAACAAAAAAAAAAGTACATATCTATATAACCAATACACCTGAAGATAATTGGAAAAAGCGTGACAGTTCATGAATAAAAAGATTAAGGAATAGATATAGAAGTACCACAAACATTAACACCAGATTTGCTACCAATTGTTAAGAGCATAAGAAAGCCAATAAGTAACGTAAACAGATTTTCAACCTATCAATTATTGAATACCACAAGATGCATAATTGAGGGCATACAAAAGATTTCATAGCAGTCAGTACAGTAACACCAAATCACATAAGGCATCCCAACAACAACGCCATCGAATGTTTAATTTGCATTTTAATGTTTAGCCTCTACTTACCGTAGAACCTTTGATGACATCATCAACACCATTATCTCCGATGATAAATGCTGGTGATCTACATCAACTACAGTCGTTAAGGCTATTCCACCGAAATCAAGAAACTAAATGATAACAAAACTAAAATCTAAGCTTACATGTCATCTTGCCTTTCCTCCTCCAAACAACTGCTCCTCACATCACCTATCTCTGCAGAGTCTCCTGTCCTTGCTTGCACAGATTCGGAAGCTGTGCGTTTCTTCTCTCTAGCAGTATCATTATGTTGCCTTCTTTGATTCGTAATATCCTTGGCTTGCTCCTTAAGTCTCATCTCCTTGAGCTGTAACAGTAAATCGCAAAATTTCCTATTTTTAATCAGCACACTAATCTAACAGGACCAGTTTAACGATCCAAAGAAAAGAGTCACTGACCCGATTAAGCAGCAATTTCTCAGCCGTCTTCCGGATTTTCGTCTGAGCGTTCTCACGTTGACGACGACGCGCAATAACTGTGCGGCGCTTCAATGCGGGTGTGCCTCCATCAAATACGAAGACGGGCTTAGTCCGCAAGAACAAAAGCTTGCAAATCCTTCGAAAAAACCCAATCAAATGCGCGTTTCGCACCATATCCCCCTTTTCATCCCGCATAGCCTTTATAAACTGTACCATCCATATACTCGCATCTGAAATCAATGAGAAAAGTAACAGCATCAATTACCTTCGATTTCTCCAGTACGGAACTCAACCAAACAAATACAAAAACAATATATCAAAGGGATCGCCGAAAATCGTACCTATAGCCAATCGTTTCCCGGCAAGAGTTTCAACAGAGACGCGTCGTCCAACGGGGGACAGTAGTTCCCAGAGCCCTTGCACTCCCATTTTCTTCTAATTTCTTGCTTTCACTGTAAAAACTGCCGCTACATATTGTCCATCGCCGGTCGTCTACATTTGTTTATAAGATCGCCGGTCTTCTATATATACGGCGTCGTTTATATTCGGCCCAACAGCTCCATTTAAAAGAGTCTATATAAACTGCCAGGCCCAGTTCAACTTGACTGGTCGTCTACATATATAGATATATTAACAAAATATCATTAATTATTTTTAAAACATTTATATAAAATATATAACAAAATTAACTATTTAAAAAAATTAAAAAACTTTAAAATTAT
>KE153472.1:384809-397732 GCA_000411095.1 Aethionema arabicum
TATTTTAATTATGCTTTAAAAAAAACAAAATATTGCTTTTATAAAAAAAATATTATTTTTAAAATGAGATTTTAAAAAAATATATATAAGAATTAATGTGGTGGTGATATATAGGAGATAATTAATACTTCTTCTTTAATATAATTAGATATAATTTGACACCAGTCAGATATAATATTAAGAGAATTTTTTTGAAAAAGCTTTACTGTCTCATTGTCGAAAAAAAATATCTGGAGCATGTCGCCAAACCGTGGGAAGCAGAAAAAATATCAAGAAATTAATGAACAAAGCGTTAATTAATCAGTGTAAGCTAATTGATTCTAACGTTAATAAATGACATATAGCTATTTGATTCTAATGTTAATTAATGACTAGCTAACATTTGACAAATCGAACAAAGTAACCATTAGCATATAATTAAAATTTTTTATTCATAATTTGTCGAAAATTAAATAAAACATAGAAAAAAATTAATAATATATATGTTTAATTTAATTTTCATCAAATTATCAACTAAAATAAATTTAATTCTATTGCTAATAGTTACTTTTCCGTGCAAAATTCGTGCGCACAAAGTTAGTCCGTCAAATACGAAGACGGGCTTAGTCCGCAAGAACAAAAGCTTGCAAATCCTTCGAAAAAACCAAATCAAATGCGCGTTTCGCACCATATCCCCTTTTCATCCCGCATAGCCTTTATAAAATGTACCATCCATATACTCGCATCTGAAATCAATGAGAAAAGCAACACCGTCAATTACCTTCGATTTCTCCGGTATCAAACTCAACAAAAAAAAAAAGAAATACAAACACAACATATCAAAGGGATCGCCAGAAATCGTACCGATAGCGAATCGTTTCCCAGCTAGGGTTTCAACAGAGACGCGTCTTCCAACGGGAGTCAGTAGTTTCCAGAGAACCCTTGCACCGCCTAAAGGACTAATATTGGAGCCCGGAGAAAGAAAAGCGGCTCAAGAGAAGAAGAGAGCGTGTGTCGACTTTTGGTTCAGTACAGTACTTTACCGATATATATAGAGAATCTTTTTTTTTTTTTTTGTTATATCTAACGGTTAGAATTGAGGAAAAAAAAAATCCAACGGCTATGAATACATCTACATTTGACAGCTGTTAATATTGATGGCACCCATATATCTGGAGAAATCATTTTCCTTCTTTTTTGGTTTATATCTAACGGCTAGATTCTGATAAAAAAAAATCTAACGGCCACGATTTGACAGCTGGATTTGACAGCTGTCAATTATAATATTGATCCCTAATATTAATGACACTGTTTAACATCATTTAATGCCTTTTTTTTATTTTTGCCGGCCATTTAATGTACACGATATAGTCTTTTAATATTTTGTTTAGTCTTTTTTTAGTGTAATATTTTTATCTGTGGTCAATTAAATCACAATCGTAATAATTAACAATATATTGTAGAAAAAAAACACACACACACACCATATATAAATAATAAGACTTCTATCTACTTCGAATATTATTATTTAATATTTTAATAGAATGATAAATTTTTATAAATAAATTTATAATCAACTTACAATTAAACAAATAATTAAGTTATTAATCTTACAATAATTTTGAGTAATTAAAATTCGAGATATAAAAATATCTGCTTATGTATATGGTCCTTATAACAAAAAAAATAAAGTATTTAGTATAAAAAATTTTTAATTAGACCAAAATAATTTTAAGACATATTTGTGTATAACTATAATATAACTATATATATATATATGTTAAAATAGGGAACAATATTTAATTTTAAAATTGATTGTATTGCTGCATCAAGTCAAAGCAATGAAAAGAGCTTATTGAATTAGGAATTTGATACTTTTTCAATTTATTAAAAAAAAATTATTTTAGATTAAATGGATCACATATAACTTTTTTCTTAAGAAAACTGAGAGTTTTCTATTTATTTTATTTGCATTTATTAATTTGTATGCTTAACAATATTTTTGTAACGTTTAAGAAATAATTAATTAAATAAGAAAATATTTCAACTTTTTATTAAAATCAATATTATTAATGAAGAAAATTCAATCTTATTAACTAAACGTGGAAGGTGTTAAAAAAAACGTGGTTATGCCCAATTGAAGAAAAAAAACGAGGAAATGTCTTAGCTGGCATTTTCCTTTTTTTGTTTTTTTCCAGGTTGGCATTTTCCTTTTTTGTTTTTTCCAGGCTGACATTTTTCTTTTTTTTCTTTTCCAAGCTGGCATTTTCCTTTTTTTTGTTTTTTTTCGATCAGACATTATTTTTTTTTAACAGTCTAGCATTTTCCTTTTTTTAATGTATCAATGTGGAAAACGCCGGTCATCTACTTATACGGCGTCGTTTGATACACACATTCAGCCCAACAGTTACATTTACAAAGAGTCCAGATAAAACTACCCAAGCCCATGTCAAAATAGGCCCACGTTGGAAAACCAGATATTTGGGTCGGGTCAGGTGATCGATGACCCGATTGAGACGAAGACACAAACAATGAAAAATGGCCGACATTAAAAGAAAATGAAAAAGTGGAGCCAACAGCTTAAAGATTATGAATCGATGCTTCTATTTTAAAACAATCATTTAATAATACCATTCATTATTTAAATAATCATTATTCTACCTTACACTTAAATTTCTCTATATTCTTTTTTTCCCCTTATATTCTTTTACTTATTTTAACATAATTCATATGTTTTATAGTTTTATTAAATTTTCGAAATTTAATAATTAAAAGCTAAGATTTTCCTATTTTGAATTACAATTATATAAGACGATGAGCAAACAAAAAACTTGAAAATGAACCAAAAAAAAGAAAAATTAATTAATTATATGATTTTAGTGTTTCTGTTTTGGGGTCAATAAACATATGATAAAACTTTATACATAACATACCAAACAAAAAAGGAAATGAATTCTAACAAGGAACGATTCCCAACCGTCCATATGAAATAAGTACGCATAAAATAAATAAAATAAAGAAAAGCAAAAGCTTCGAACAAATTTTAAAAACAAATTAATAATAATACAAAATTTTCATTATTGCATCATGTGATACTATTGATTCAACGTGAGCCCACCACTATATATGAAACATTTACTATTTATTATCCTTACAAAATTAATAATAAGCTGTAAATTTCATGAAAACAATTTTTTAACAAATGTCGACTTATTATATCGTGGACGTTATTATATTTTGCCAATTCAATATTTTATTGAATAAATAATTTACCAAAAAACATAAATAGTGATTTATTTTTTTTTACTAAATTTACTTCAATTTCTAAATGATAATAGAACAAAATGTGTAGGTTTAATAGCTATCCTTTGTTTATCAAACAATATAGCTATCCTTACAAAATGAAATATTAGCAGTTAAAGGCATAATTACTCACAATAGGCACATTACAATAAAAAGCCTATTTAACCCAAATTGAAACGTTATAAATTAAAAATAATAGGTCCAAAACATGTAACCATCCTATATGTTTGGCATTAGAAACATCCCATGTCCCACGTGATTAATTTCTCTTCTAATTTTGGCTATATTAAAACGTATTAAGTTGAAGGAAAGCAACGGCCCAAATATTCACATTTTCACTAAAAAACAAAAAAATTATGTATAGGGAAACAATCTATCTTGATTTAATTTATTATCTGATAATTTTGATAAATGTTATTCTTGATTGAAAAAAAAAACTAAACAATTAATTAAATAATCATTGTTTTTCAAACAAATTTTGATCTTAACAAATTTTTGTTGCAAAAAAAAGAAAAAATTGTTTCTACAATGTTCTTCTGGTTTGATTTGGTCTCCGTATCTCTCGTGAAATTTCATTTTTTTTAATATAAAAATCATAATTATTTGTTGCATTACAAAAATAATATTAATTAAAAGAAAAGTTAAGTGAACAGGGTGGTATCTTATATACATCACTAAGCAAATAATTGTTATAATAATATATGTTTATGTCAAAGCATATAGACTATAGTCTATAGTATATAATATATTATAGTATATTTTCTCCACCATAGATTTCTATGAAAAAGATCGTTAGAGAAATGGTTCCATCGACATCAAGAATTCGAAATCCGCACCGTCGCATGCCCACTTTATATTTCTCTTTATTTTTTATTTTGTTCTATATGATTAAAAATAATTATTTTGCAAAAATTATTGTTTTGTGTACCTTCTTGTAACACATGTAAAGTCATTTTCCTTTTTGCTCCAATATAATTTGATTATTTTATTTTATTTTATTATTTATCACTTGAAGCTATCAATAATTATTTAATGTAGATTATAATTTACATGTAAGAACTAACAAAAAGGAGGTTAAATGGAAATTAATTGCTGAAAGACAGAATAAACCCTACAAATTTTATCTATATAATAAATGTTTTCGATAAACATATATTAAACTAACTAAATTACTTATGGTACTTAATGACATCATATAATATGCTTTAGTTGTCGATAACTTTTCTTAATTATTTAATTATTCTTATTCTATTAAAAGTAACTTTAAATAAAAAATCGGAATAAAACAAAATAAAAAAAAAGTTCCGAAAATGGAGAAGTGTAAATCAACATCTACACTTATTTATTTAAAAAAATCACTTTAAAAGACTAAATAAATAAAATTATAATAAATTTTAAAAAAACCTGCAATTTTTTTATGAATCTGGATTTGCCTAGACTTATCCTTGCAAATAAATTAAATTTCAAAAAATAAAAATTTCTTTTAGTAACTATATATCATTATTTATTTATTATCCACTTCAATGTATAAAACATTGTCAAGAATCAATTCCATTTCAGTGGTCATCGAATTTAACTACATGCTTAAAAAATTAAAATTAAAAATGGAGAAAAGATACTCACATGAAATCCATGAAACTTAACAAACACTTTTTTTTACTTTATCTTATTTCATATGATATTTATATAAACAGCATAATTTGAATTTACTAGTCGTCATATCAAAAAAAAGGAGAAAAAAGAAAAATCTTCGTTGCGTGATTTGATTTTTTTTATCTCACGTGGTCACTTTTAATACTTTTATTTTTTTTTCCTGATAAAAAAAATCGGCCTAAATAAAATTATTACAAACAAAATACACATGCATTTGTGACATTTATATTCATGGCTCCAAAAAAGACAAAACCAGAGAAAAACTGTTAACTATAGAATTGGATAAATGTCATAATTTTTTCATTTATTTAGAAATAAAACTTAAAAAAAAATTTATTTAAATAGTCCTTTTTATATTTCATTTCCTTAAGCTTCTTGAGTTTCTCTTCGTCATCACATTATATATATATAATAAAAAATATCCGTAAGTACACGCGAGTAACTATTTTATACCAACACTTCACTTATATATATAGTCTATAACCACACACATCTATTACATCTTATCTCTCTCTAAACTTCTTCTTCTTATTTTCGTTATATCATCCTTGTTTTACTTGTTCTTGATCTTGATTCTTGATTCTTGATCTTGTTCTTGTTTAGATATTACCTTGAATTTGAGACCATGGTTGATCCAATAGTTGCTAGAAACATCGTCGGCATTGCTGGTAACCAATAAATACACAAATCTATATATAAAAAAAACAAATTTAATTTTTTTATTTTTACAAATTTCTAACAAATTATTGATTAATTTGGCAGGAAATGTAATCTCCCTCTTCCTCTTCTTATCTCCAATGTAACAAATCAATTTCTCTCCTTTTTTTAACCCAACTTAGACCATTTTTATATGGAATCATATCATATTATATAAATTTAAATGGTGGATTAATTAATGCAGACCAACGATGATAACAATATACAAGAAGAAAAAAGTGGAGGAATACAAAGCAGATCCATACTTAGCCACAGTACTAAATTGTGCATTATGGGTGCTTTATGGTTTACCAATTGTTCATCCAGATAGTCTCTTAGTTATTACCATTAATGCCACTGGTTTAGCTATTGAGCTTTTTTACCTCTCCATCTTCTTCTACTTTTCTCCTACTCCTCGCAAGGTAAACCGCTACCTAACCATAAATAACTTAACCGGAATAAACTGGATTTAAATTAATTTGGTTTGGTTTTTTTTTTCAGATTAAATTGGGTTTATGGCTGGTAGGGGAGATGATATTTGTAGGTATAGTGGCCACGTGTACATTACTATTGTTCCATACACATAACCAAAGATCCTCTTTTGTTGGAATCATTTGTGTTGTTTTTATCACCGTCATGTACATTGCTCCTCTTACCATCATGGTAATTTTTTTAAAATTTTTTTACATTTTTTTTATTATTAACTATATTTTATTTTAAAAAATTTTGTTTTTTGATGAAACAGAGCAAAGTGATAAAGACAAAAAGTGTCAAGTACATGCCATTTTCTCTCTCACTAGCTAATTTCCTCAATGGTGTCATTTGGGTTATTTATGCCCTCATTAAATTCGATCTTTTCATTTTGGTAAGTTTTTTTTTTTGTTCTAAATGATTTTTTTTTTACTTTTTACTTTTTGACTATTTATTTTTTAATTACTAATTTTTTTTTGGTATAAATTATAGATTGGAAATGGACTAGGAACGGTATCAGGAATTGTACAACTTATAATGTATGCTTGTTATTATAAGACAACACCAAAAAACGAAGAAGATGAAGAAGAGAATCTTTCTAAGACTAACTCCGAGTTACAACTCAGTGGAAGTCATGGGCAAACTAAACGAGTTTCCGTTTGAGTTATTCATGTGTTGAATTAATGACAACTTTTTTTTATTTACATTTTTGTAAGCTTTTAATTTGTGTGACATATATAATAAGCTATAAGTAATAAGTTCATTTTCCGGTTTATTTTTGTTTTTTAGTTTCATATAATAAAAATAAGTATTATAGGTTATGATATTATTAATACAGAATTAATGATAATGGACCAAATAATTATGATATTATTAATAATTAAATCAATTAATGTTTATCTATTTACAAAAAGTTTGATAGCTACATTTTAACGACTTGTTTTTTCTACATTATTTGGCAATTCAGAATTAGTGCAATAATTTTTATAGAAAATAATAATAGCAATGTATATTTTTAAATTTTAATAAAAGTACAAAATTTTATGTTTTTATAGAAATAGACAAAACTTACTATTTCTAACTTCTTTTCTTCCTCTCTTTCGTTTTAATTTATTTTTGTTCCCAAACTTTTTTTTCTCTTGTATTTTTTGCAGTATAACATTTTTATATTATTCTAAATCATTGTGTAAAACAAAATATATACTCAAGTTCCAACAAGTATTTCAAGGAAAAGACAAGCAATTTTAAATGAAAAATAACATTATTAAATCCTAATTTCTTAAATAAAAAGCATACATTATCACAAGTACAATGCATCTCACGATACTCAAATAGGAAAAATTAAAATTTAGTTACCACTACAAATCATAACTTTATATTATTCAATCTCACACTACTAAATAAAATTCTTGATAATCTTAATTTCTAAATATCAGATAGATCTCAGTAAAATTAAAAGATCGTTATTTAATTTTAAGCGAAAGAGTCCAAACACCAGCAATAGTAGTCCGAGCGAGAGATGGCCAACATCTCTTCTGGATTCATCCTCTCGATCTCGTTCTGCCTCCAAGCTACCTGATTGCCGCGGTTTTGAGCATCTGCGGCAAGAGGATAAGCTTCTATTTTATGTTTTTGATATCTCATTCTTGAGTAAAGTCTCATTGTTGCTACACAATCTTCATAAGGATCTTGGACTCCCACGTGAATATCGTACCTATTCACACATCAAAAATCATATCTTTAACATTTGTTATATACATTATATATCTTCTTTAGGTAAATAATCAAATCTTCAATATATGTATATATATATATATATTCTATATCCGTAAAAAATGTACATATTCTATATAATCTTGATCATTTTTTTGTGTAGATAATGGTTTAATTTCTTCTACTTGTAAAACAAACATGCTGCGTAAAATAAACAATTTTAATCATATAAATTCTACCGTTTTTTTTTATAATAGGCGTTAGATTTTATAATATGCGTTAGATTTCAAAATGAAAAAAATATGTGAATCTTTCCACGTTTTGAATCTCCTTTTACTAACTTTAATCCCATAAAAGCATCAATACCCAATTGTATATCACTATAGATAAACATTAATTTAACAACATATTTATACACACGTATATGCATGCATGTAATATAACTATTAAGAAAAATATAAATCATCACAAAAAAAATTAAATAAATATATTACCCGAGATAGGCTTGTGTTAAGTACTTGAGAGAGTTGCTTAGCTTGCTTGTTTTCATTAATGGGGGATATTTTGCAGTATCCCTAAATAAACACACACAAAAACAATGATCAATATGATTTAAAATAATATTTCATCTGTTCCAATTTATAAATTAAGAATTTATTAATGTAAATATTTTTTTCAACAATTTCCTATAATCAATGCAATTACAACCAATAATATAATTATTTTTTAAGTTAAATATTTGAAACTCACAAATACAATCATTTATACTATTTAGTTAAATTGAAAATCAAATAAAATGAAACAAATATTTAAAAAAAAATTATGTAATTTAAAACAGAGTACCAAGAAATAAAACAATATATGTATATATATAGACACATATTGTTAAAAAAATATAAATTTATATGTATATACACACATAATCAATTTTGAATTTTTAGTGGTCAAAACCAAAATATGAAATCAAAAATCTTGAAACTTATTACTATAAGCAATTCAAGATTTTTGATTCAAGATTACTTCACTAAGCAAATGCACAAATATATATATTCAGAATCGATTCTCTATATAAATATTCTTTAGTTTGACTATATAATATATTAATTTAATTTACCTTATCATAGAAGAAGGATATTCAAGTTGAAGTCGGTCAAGATCATGATCAAGACCATGTCCCACAAGAATCCTTGCTTTCCCACTTCTTGGTCGAATCTTCCACATGGCTTCTCCATTACAAAGAAACTCTTGTATCTTTCTCTGTACTTGTTTCAACGCCATTGCTTCTCTTAGATTCTCCGCTCGTATCCCTGTAGTCTCGTACCTGTAATTCGTCACCGGAATCATCGGTTTCACATATGTGTGAAACAAAACGTTGTCGTTTTCATCACTTAAGCAAACCCTTGCGCATATATCTAACGAACCATCACTGCCTCCTCCTACCATCTTGCAAGAGAGTGCAACCACTCGTGCTGATCGTGATGATGTGTAGTCAACCGTTGACTTTTCTCTAAGGTTTAAAGCTGCCATACGAGTAGCTAGTCCCTGAAATATAATTAATATCAAATGTGTTAATTTAATAATCTCTTCTATCCTATTTCAATTCTTTTTTTTTAGATTTTACACATATTAAAAAAAATATTTAATTTTTGCTTAAATATTTATTTTTCTTACTATATTTTTTGAAATTAAATTTTGATATTAAACATCTTTTCTCTCTTGATGTTTTCTATAATTAGAAGAGTTTGTATAATAAATACCATAATTAATAATCAGTTTCTTGGAATTTATAGTTTTAGATGATTTTTGTCAATTTAAATTAATAAAAAATGAAAAAAAAACAATCGTTATAAAACTAAAAATACCTACAAAAATCAATTTAAAATGGGAGAAAGGAGTATTGTTTAACTCAGATTTAAGAGTTCTTGGATAGTGTTTGTATATATATATATGATTATAATCTTAATTTGAACATTAATATAGAAAGTAACGTATATATAATGTAAAGTAAGAAAATTACGGCGTTGACACTTGAGTATTGGCATCTCTCTTGATGAATCCTACGAGCATTTGGGCTTTCAAGAATCGTAAGACAAAATCTGCATCCGCAATGGTTGAAAATGTTCTTGCATTCTTGTTTTGGCAATGGTCCTATAGATTTATCATTAAAAAAATGTATTAATTAATTAGAATATGCCAAAAAATAGATTATATTATAATTAATAGAAGTGAATGAATTGATATAGATGAATATATATACCAATAAGATGTTCACGTAGGGATTCAAAAGATCGACAATGTTTCTTGCAGACACCACAAGTAGGTTCATGACTTGAATGATAAGAGATCTTCATGTGTTCCACTAAATGTTCCATTTTATTAAATTGTCTATAACAAGCTGCACACTTGTTCCTGCTTAATTCCACAAATTTCAAATATTACATTAAATATAAAAAAAATATAAATAGAACTAGGTATTAAACATTGCATGCTGTTCTTTTTCTTTGTTAAAAAGCTTGAGATGATTAATAACAATGAAACAAAAAATATTATCGATTAGTACCTGGAAGTTTCTGATGATTCTGATGATCGGTAATCCATAGTCAATCTTTGAAAGGGTTTAGATTAAAACAATTGTTGTTGGTTTAAAATTTAGGGTTTAGGGTTTAGTGTGAAGAATAGTGAAATGTGTGAGAAGGTATTTATAGATGAATGAGTATATGACATTTTTTTAGCCTGGTTAAGATTAATACAAAGGAGCCAAACACACATTGAAGTATATGCTTTGAATGTGGTGGGTCCCCATCTTATGGTAAAAAACGAATCGCTACTTTAATTTTTTTTTTAATTTGGGGTTTTTTTGTTATTATTATATTTTGTGTGTCAATATGTGATGTCGAGTTTGATTAATGTTTATGAGAAACTTAAATGTTATCTGTAATTTTTGAGATGTTATAATTTTGGATCCGATGATGAAATGTATAATGTGGATATTCATCAATTTAGTGATGTAAATATAGTCAAAATTACTAACTATATTCATCTTTATCTTATCTCATTTACGTCAAAGATAAGGTTTACTTTTCATATAAAATTATACTATATATACTTTATGTATTTCACAAATATTTATCTTGTAGAATTTTTCAGACGTTGATAAATTATTTAGAATATCAAATGTAGGATTGTTTCAATTTATTTTTTTCTGTAATGAATTGATTCAGCCTTCAATTCATATAATACCGCACAAAAAAATATATGTTAATGGACAATAACTATCATATAAAGATATATTTTTAAAATCATATATAGGTATAAATAAAACTATACGAGAATATGTCTACAAGTTCAAAAATTTAAGAAAAAAAAATTGAAAACAAATTATAAATACAATTGTAAATTGTATTTTGTTCAGATAGAAATAATATAGCTTTATAGTTTTTGTTATAACTTATAAAAATTAAGCGTAGTGCTCTATCTATTCTATTGTACACTACGATAATCATAACAATTAATTTTTTCAACTTTTGATCTAAATATAAAATTTTGAATTTTAATTATTTATTTTTGGGAGTGTGGAATTTTTTTTTATGTTTGGAGTTTTCGGAACATACTATGGAAAATAACTTTTGACCGATCAATGGGCCAAGTCAAGATTCTATAATTCTCTGGTCTTTGATCCAAAAAGATTCCAAAATTTGTACAAAAAAGTATAGAATGATTCATAAATATAAATAATGTTAAAAGATAATGGTCCTTTGGTATCACTTATGTATATACTACACCTATATCTTTTTCTTCCTTCAAACCTCAATTTAATACTTTAAATGTTTATATTTAGGTTCAAAATATTCCTTAGACACGTTGCAATTTAATTATTTTTAATTGTTTAATTTAAACGTTATTTGGTAAAGACATATTTGTTTCTGAAGTTCATTTACAACGGCCCATGCACTAAATTTGAGTGAAATTATTTTGTATATTAATAGTAAATAATTTTAGCACTATTTTTTTTTTGTTTTACTCAAATTTGGCACTAGTTTCATGACTGTGTTGTTTTAATAGTTGTATCGGAGTAATCGGACTGACACTATATTATTAGGAAATATAACAAAATTTTAATTGTTATGCTACATTATATTCATATACAAACACAACAATTTGATCACAAATAACATATTTATATATATTATAAAGGTCTGGCTTGAGTAAGAAATACATTAAGATTATATTTTTTTTCTTTGGCAAAAGACATGAATACTAAGCAAAATATAACAATTTGCGTCTCTCTATTTTTTTCTTTACTTCTAAAAGGGAAAAAATTTATCTTTTGAAAAAAAAATATTTATATATATAAACTTTCAAAGGAACCTTTAAAAAAGATCGGAAGATGCTTTCTTTGACCAAGAAAATCATTACGCTTTTTAAAAAAAATTACCATAAATTTCATTTTTACTTATATTTTTGGAATAAATTTGGCTCTTTAACTTATATGCATGTGTTATTATATTAGGTAATTTTTCATTTGTTTCTTTAGAGCATATCTTCGCGTGTGTTACAAAAAATTACACAAAAAGGTTTACCAGCGTTTTTTTTTTTCACATAAACGAAGTAATTAAGAAAATATAATATATTGCTAATTCAATTTTTGTATAAAATAAAACATTTCAGTTAGCTATGTATTTCTCTATGACCTATTTACTAAAATTTCCCACTTTTAATAGCAAAATTTATCATATCAAAATTTCACATATATATCTTTTTGTTAAAATATTCACATATTTGATATCGTATATTTTCTTTACTTGTTGAAAATGATGTAAATTAATTTTATGTGATGATTTCTATTCCTTGCGAAATCATCTTTCCCTAGATCTAATTGATCAACCAATTGAAGGATTAGAAGACTAACCTGAATCCATAGCTTTTCGGTTTGAGGATTCCAGATCCGACTTCTCCACCCTTTGACCTTTTCCTTAAGCGTCTCTTTTCGATGGAGCAGAGAACGTTCTAAACCCTAGCTTTGATTGTGTTTTGACGTTTGATGTTGTCGTCGTTTTCATGTGGTAGAATATCTCTTTTATAGATATAAAGAGATAACCACCAATATT
>KE153472.1:405761-439507 GCA_000411095.1 Aethionema arabicum
CACTAGTGGTCCATAAAACCAGGCTGTCTAACTGCCATGCAGCTGTCGTCCACGTGTCACATTATTCTATAATTAAGACAAAGCCTTTACTAAATTATTATAAAGGAATAAAATTAGAATCTAGCGGTCCCATTTTGCCTTCTTTCACTTAATTAAATACCAGTAGTAATTAGTGATCTCAAAAGCCTCACTTTCTTACGGTTTCACGTTCTTAATTACATAAAAGAAGACAATTAAGGTCTGATTAAGAAAAAACAAATGATTGTTATATGACACGTGTCATAATCTTAACGGAGCTGGTTTAAACAGCTGGGAATTTGAAGGGTTGACATGATTTATGATCTTTTTCCAGCATTAAATAGCTGGCTCTTAACGGCTTCTTATTTCCTTTTTTAACTCATAAAAATAAAAATAAAAAAAGAATCTTGAAATGTACGAGAAATTATTATTTCAAGAAAATAAATTTAATTTATAGAAATGAGAAAAAAAATTAGATAGAGAGAGAAAGAGACTGCGAGTAGGAGAGAAGTCATCTTCTGTATTGCTTCAAGAGTCGATCATCTTCTACAAATAAATTTTTATTTTCAGCAATTATATATCGAGAAAAAAGTGTGAATTATCAATTTCTTTTTATTAAATTTGATTTAAAGGTTGATTAGACGTTAATTAGAGTACTATTTCCCCTTTTTTATATAAAAGTAAAAAGCTTTTTTCTTTTCTTAAGATATTTGACAGTGAAGGCTGCTTCTTTTGTGCATAACTCTGTTGCTTCATCTCTCTCTTTTTTTGCAGAGTGTATTGTATATATGTATGTATAGATTTTAGTGCGATGAGATTAGGAAGGAAGATATTATAAGCACCTAAGATTGAAAAGCACAAGACACCAGATCTTCCATTTTTCATTTTATCTTTGCAACACCCACTTGGCGATTGACCACAATTCGTTCTTTTCTCGCTTCTCTTGCAGTAAAGGTATGATTTTTATCTCCAATTTCTTCGATTTTTCATCGTTTTCTTATTAGAGTTTCTTCAAATTTGATGTTGGGTTTAGGGTTTGACTTTAAAATCCGATTGAATTGGGAATTAGTTTAAGGGGTTTCCTTGATTTAGGGATTTATAGTCTTCGATTATCTCATCGTTTTGACTGATTTGAATCCCAATCTCGATTAAATCCGTTTGATTTATACTGTGATGAGTTCCTCTGTTTTGCACATTGATTCTGTTTTCTTTATAATTGATTTTGATTTGGGAGCAATGGCAGGTTGACTTATGGCAATGGACTTAGGAGAAAACAATGGAACCGGAGAAAGTTCTGGAAGCCACGAGAGGGAAAAAGACGGTTCTGCCCTTCAACCCTCACCAAGAAGTCCCCTGAGCTCTATAGATCTCGCCATGGATGGTGCCATGAACGCCTCGATCGAGCAATTGTATAACAACGTTTGCGAAATGGAGAGCTCTGATGATCAATCTCCATCAAGAGCGAGTTACATTTCCTACGGAGCTGAATCTAGAATCGATTTAGAACTGAGACATCTAGTTGGAGATGTAGGAGAAGTTAGAGAATCAAAGAAAGAGATTATCTTGGAGAAAAAGGAAGAAAGTAGTAGCTTGAATCAGAAGAAACCAAGCTCATCTCCTTCCAATGGTAAGAAACTTGTGAAATTGAGCCCTAATTCAAAAATCCCAGGTTCAAGAATCTCTATGCGCAAATCTCCAGATTTGGGGAGGAATTCAGTTGATGGAGAAGAAGAAAACCCTGATTTGGGACCATTATTGTTAAAACAAGCTAGAGAAATGGTTTCTTCTGGGGAAAATATAAACAAAGCTCTTGATTTAGCGTTACGAGCGGTTAAAACGTTTGAGAAACGTGCAGAAGGAGAGAATCGCAGCTTAAATCTTGTCATGTCTTTACATATCTTAGCAGCAATTTACTCAAGTTTAGGTAAATACAAGGAAGCAGTACCTGTTCTTGAACGTTCAATCGAAATACCAAAGCTTGAAGATGGTGAAGATCACGCATTAGCTAAATTTGCAGGATGTATGCAACTTGGTGACATGTATGGTTTAATGGGTCAAATCGAAAACTCTCTTTTACTCTACACAGCTGGTTTAGAGATTCAAAGACAAGTTCTTGGAGAATCAGATGTTAGAGTTGGTGAAACTTGTAGATACTTAGCAGAAGCTCATGTTCAAGCTATGCAATTTGAAGAAGCTTCAAGACTTTGTCAAATAGCACTTGATATACACAAAGAACATGGTTCCACAACAGCTTCAATTGAAGAAGCTGCAGATAGAAGACTAATGGGGCTAATCTGTGATGCAAAAGGGGATTATGAAACTGCTCTTGA
Source organism: Aethionema arabicum (assembly GCA_000411095.1). Classification (NCBI taxonomy): domain Eukaryota; kingdom Viridiplantae; phylum Streptophyta; class Magnoliopsida; order Brassicales; family Brassicaceae; genus Aethionema; species Aethionema arabicum. The sequence goes on from KE153472.1 coordinate 408,110, forward strand.
ACATTATGTTTTAGCAAGTATGGCAATGGTTTCTAGGAATCAAAGAGATGAAGTTGCTTCTATAGATTGCAGTATTGGAGATTCGTATATGTCTTTAGCTAGATTCGATGAAGCGATTTTTGCATACCAAAAGGCTTTAGCTGTGTTTAAACAAGCTAAAGGAGAGACTCATTCTTCAGTGGCGTCAGTTTATGTCAGACTAGCTGATTTGTATAACAAAATTGGGAAATTGAGAGATTCGAAAACGTATTGCGAAAATGCGTTAAAGATTTACATGAAACCTTCTCCAGGGACACCAGTGGAAGAAGTTGCGAGTGGTTTTATAGAGATTTCTGCGATTTATCAGTCCATGAATGAACTTGAACAAGCTCTGAAGTTGCTTAAACGAGCGTTGAAGATATATGCAAACGCTCCTGGACAACAGAATACAATTGCAGGGATTGAAGCTCAAATGGGTGTGATTTCTTACATGATTGGGAATTATCCTGAATCGTACAACATCTTCAAGAGTGCGATTTCGAAGTTTCGTAACAGTGGAGAGAAGAAAACAGCTCTTTTTGGGATTGCTTTGAATCAAATGGGACTTTCTTGTGTTCAACGTTACGCCATTAATGAAGCTGCAGATTTGTTTGAAGAAGCGAAAACGATTCTTGAGAAAGAATGTGGACCTCACCATCCAGATACATTAGCTGTTTACAGTAATCTCGCTGGAACATACGATGCAATGGGCAGGTAAAGATAACGAATTAGCAAATCGAATCTAGGTTATGTTCTTGTTTCTTGGTTTCTTGTGGTGTAAGCAATATGTTGTTCTCTGTTTTGCAGGTTAGATGATGCTATAGAGATACTAGAGTATGTTGTTGGAACAAGAGAGGAGAAGCTTGGTACGGCGAATCCTGAGGTGGAGGACGAGAAGCAGAGGCTGGCTACGTTGTTGAAAGAAGCTGGAAGAGCTAGAAGCCGAAGAAACAGAGCACTTCTTACGCTTTTGGATAAAAACCCTGAAGTTTCACCCAATTGTGGTCAGAGACCGGTTTATGGATAACCGGGTTTTGGTCTTGGTACGGTCTAATGTATATACATACGAAAGACGATTTCAAATACGCTACTTATACGATCAAGAAAAAAAAGTTTTTTTTTGTATGGTTTTAAATTCAATAGCACTTCTTTTGTATCTCTTACAATTAATTTTTTGCAATATTTCTTCCGTATTTTATATAAATTTTTTTGAGTGAATATACACATGTTAATATCAGAAACAACCCAGCAAGATGAATTTTTTTATAGGGAAAATTGTAAAATGAACTAGAAATTTTGTCAATTTGATGAAAAAAACTGTCAATTTTAAAAATATTTGTTTAGACCCCCGAACATTGATAAACGAAGATTTTAAACCATAAATCATAATAACCATGATTTTTAAACTGAAATTGTAGTTTAATTAATTCAAATTTGTAATTTTTTTGTTAAAATTTTAAATTATATTTAAAATTTAATTTTAATTAAAAATTTTGATAGGGTCTAAAAAATTCCGGTTATCAAAGATTAAGGTCTAAAAAACGATTTTTAAAGTTTGTGGGTTTTCTTTCACCAACTCAGCAAAATATGTGGTTCATTTTACCATTTTCACTTTTTTATGTACTGAAAAGAAAAAAAAATTACAATTTTGAAAAGAAAAAAATAGCAAAAATCTTATATTATAAAACGTTTATATCATGAAACTAAAAGAGTAATACATTACAATTATTACTATTTCTTATCAAATGCAAGCTTCTTGGGTCGAACGAGGTGGGTTAGACAGTAAACCGGCTAGAATCCGGTTCGCCACCAGCCTATTCGCAGTTTCAGAGTAATGTATCCCATCCCAACTTATGAAACTTGTGGGGTTTTTACATGAAGTACTAAAAAGTTCTGTCCCATTTTGAAATATTGTCTTTCCACATCCCATTCCACGTCCAACCGCTCCAACGCAACAATAATCAAACGGATCCACAAAACCTGTCATCAAATTAATCAAACAAAACCGGAAAATTATAAAATTTTGGTTTAATTAAATTCCGGTTTAGCACTTACCGAGTTTTGTTGCTTGAGTAATCAAATTGTATTTAGCTGAGTAGACATCAACATAAGTGAAACGAGAAGAATCTAACTCATTGTTTAATTCAGAGATTTTGATCTTGAGTTGTTTATTGAACTCAATCGCTACATTGTTTAGAGATTCTAAACAACCGTAACGATCTTTAATTGTAGATGTAAATGATTTTATAAGATATGGTAAACAGCCTGTCGGTCCAGTGTTATGAATTGAGAAAAATCTTGCTCCTTCTTTATAAAGCAACTACAACAATATATAATATAAAATCAATATTTTAGATTAGAGTAATTTGATTAATTAAGTCAAATAAAATATTTTTAAATTCAAATTTTATTTATTTAAGATACACATACATGGAACAACAAACTAATTAACATTTAAGATACATATTCAAATTTAAGGTTTCAAAATATTTACTTTTTGATAAATTTTTTCATGTTTTCGATTTCCACCAAGATAATCTTAAAAACATTGGTGCTCAATTTTAAAAAAAAAAAAAAAATTGGTATTTTTTCTTAAATATGAAAAACAAAAAATTTAATCTAAAAATATATTTTCTCTATGTACCTCTTATATTGTATTTAAAATTTTAAAATTAGATAAAATATTAAAATAATTAATCTTAAATTACTAAAAAGTCACATATTATTTATTATTTTTAAAATTTATTGTTAAATAATTTAGTATCATTAATATTTTATAAAATTAATTTGCAACTAAGTTTTGAATATATATTTTCAGAAAAAGAATATATATCTATTTTAAAATTTAAAATACAAAAATACAATATTTAAATTTAAATAATCAAATGATTTATCTTTAAATTAATAGAATAATTATTAATATTGGTAAATTATTGCTAGTAAAATCAATAACTTAGATCAGAGTAATATGATTAATTAAAATTAAATAAAGTACTTACTTTTAAAGCAATGCTAAAGTTTTGAATGATTCCAGGTACAGTTGCTTTAAGTTGTTCCTCAGTCATGTTTTGAAACCCAATAGCTAAATCGTTTTGGCCAATATCAATTACATAAAGAGCTTTTGAAAAATCCTTAGGTCGTGCAAGAACTCTTTTGCAGGATGGAATTGGTTTGGAGATTGAACCGGTTTGGAATTGGTTTGATTTAAACCGGTTTAATTCACCTTTGGTTTGATTGTAGAGAGATAAAGTACGAGTCTTGAAGTGAATGAATTGGGAGACTTGAGTACCAAGATGGAATTGACTATAACAAGCTATAGTCGGACGAATGCAAGAACCGCCGGTGGCGAAATTAGCACCGTACCGGTAATTAGCTCCGACGGAATCCAAGTACGGTGTTAGATATGGCAATGTGAGATTTTCGCCTGTCAAAATACATTAAGATTTATTTTGCATTTAGTGTAGAAAATACGAAATTATCATATTATTCATAGTATATGTGATGGTATAGAAAATACGAAATTATCATATCATATACGAAATTATCATGTAATTTATATAATTTATTTTACATTTCGTGTAGTTCATCGGGTAATTTAGTTTCGGGGTTTTCGAGTTTTTAAAAAGTCGAACCATTCCGGTTTAAAATTTAGTTCGGTTCGATTTGGTTAGATTTTTTGGGTTTTCGGTCTTTCGGATTTACAAAAAGTCGAACTATTCGGATCTTAAACTTCAAATCGGTTCGAATACTAAATAAAATTGTAGCATAAAATCGCATTTTGCGGGTGGTAACATGAAATTGTTAAAATAAAATAAAATTAACTATCATATTATCTTTTATAAATAAAATTAATAATAATTTTATTTTGACTTTAAATTTAATAGAGTAATTTCGGTTTATTCGGGTTATTCAAATTCGGTTCAAGTTTAAACCGAAAACCCAATTAAAATAAAAATCGTTCCGCTTTTAGTTTTACAAAATTTTGGTTCGGGTTTAGTTCAGGTTATTTTAGAATGGTTCAAATTAATTCGGATTTGATAAAATGTTCAGCCTTAGTAATATAGATTATAGTATAAAATTTAAAAAGTACTTACTAATGAAATCTATAATGAGACGACCATCTGAATGTCTACCAGCAGATCTACCAAAGAAAGCAACTCCATTTGGTGGAGGAACTTCTCCAATGGCGGCGGAGATAGCTCCTGTATCCGAGTTCGAATCTCCGAAGTTGTAAATTGCAGGAAAATTGCAATTTTTACGAGAATTTGTACGCGTTGCTGCCACTGTAAATTCATTATCAAGCCCAGAAAGAAAAAAAATGATTAAAAAAGTTAATTTAGAAATCGCCATTGAGTAATTAGTAGATTCAAAGAGCTTGAAACAAGAAGCTTTTATGATTTAAATTATTAAAGTCGTCGCTTCTTATTTTTTTTAACACGTGAATGGTATAATGTAAAGGATTTAAATAATCGAAGTGGATATAAAAAAAATTGTAAGTGTAACAAGTAGAACATTAATTGGTTTGTCTGAATTTCTTAATAATTAATTATCAGTTGAATAATATAAAATAAATGAATTTTCAACTTTTCATATGTGAGTTTAATGTAAGATTTCCCTCATCCTATAAAAAAGATTGATGTTTTAGATTTTTTTTTTAAAAAAATGATTTTCTATCAATGTTAAATTACATTTAAATAATAAAAATGATTATTTTTATGAACTTCAAATTTTTTAGGTTACAAATTTATAGAAAATAGTTAAGAAGTAATTATTAAACATAAATAACTCTAGTTTTTAAAAAATTCAAAAATATTTAAATTAAACAAATGAAAAATAAACATTTAATGATCAATTAATTATTTTTTAATCTACTTAAAAAATAAAAATAAAAAGGGTCTAAAACGTCAATTTTTTTTAAACCGAAGGAATAACTTATATTTGGTTAACTTTACTTTACATATAAGAAATTAGATACTATACTTTTCTTATTTTATTGTAAGTCAAATTCGTTACCTTTTTATTTTAATTTTGCTTTCAACTTCGGTTATACTATTATTCTTTTATCTTATTATAAATACCATTTCCATCACACCAAAATCGAAATAAACACATTACATCATCATTTCAACCATAAAAACTATATATAATATGTTTGAAATAACATAAACAGATAAAAATGAAGAAGCAGTGAAGATGCTTAACCACGATCATCTTTTATTTCCTCGAAACATCGTAACTCGTTGCATAGGGTGCGGTAAGGGTTCACTTGATCCTTGTGATGCGTTATATTGTTATCTGTGCAATGGCAGTTTCCATAAAAAATGCATCGAGTCTTCACCAGAGATTAATTATCTTTTTCATCCACGACATCCTCTTAAACTCCTTATCTCTGGTATACAAAGTAATGTTGATGATAAATGTTCTTTATGCAACAACACATTTTGTGGTCTTTTTCTTTACCAATGTTATTCTTGTAACTTTACGGTGGATTTAGACTGTGTACAAAATCCACCGTTACTCGCTACTGATCTACCTGATATTCATGAACATACACTTATTTTAAGACCAAGAAAAGTTGTGTTCACATGTGATGCTTGTGGTGAAGATGGTGATCGATCTCCTTATATATGTTCTCGATGCGATTTTATGATCCATAAAGATTGTTTGGACTTACCAAGAGTTATACTTATTAATCGACATGAACACCGTATTTCCCACACTTATTTTCTTCGATCTGGATTTTGGATTTGCAGAGTTTGTCGGAAAGAAATTAATCAAAAATATGGGGCTTATTTTTGTTATGTGTGTTACGGTTATGCAGCTCATTCAAAATGTGCAACACGAAAAGATGTATGGGATGGAATAAAATTAAAAGGAATACCTGAAGAAAACGAAAGTGATGCTATTCTTTCACCATGCAAAGTAATAAACGACAAAGAAATAAATCATTTTTGTCATGAGAAACATAATCTAAAGTTAATCACACATCGTGTTGTTGGTGATGAAAACATTTGTTGTCAAGCATGTGCTCATATTATCAAATCATATCCGATTTATAAATGTATGCAATGCGATGATTTCATTATTCATGAAATATGTGCTAATCTTCCGAGACGAAAACAACATGTGTTACATAATCATCAGTTAACTCTTGATGTTCAACTTAAAGAGGTTTTTCGATGTTCTGTTTGTTATAGATTCTCAAGTGGTTTTAGCTACCAATGTTGCGATATCAAAATGGATATTCAATGTGCTTTGATTCCAGAGCCGGTTTCTACTATTATCCATCCATATGATTTATATCACATGTCACGAGACAAAAAGAAATGTATAGGTTGTAATGAAGAATCATCTTATACGTTAAGTTGTTCTACTTGCAGATTTGTTGTGGATTTCAAATGTGTTACTTTACCTGATACAACGATACATGAATATGATGATCATCCTCTTTGGTTATCTTATACATCTCGTGGTGGTTATGGTTGGTGTGAGATTTGTGAGAAAGAAATTGAATTAAAAACATTTTTTTACTGTTGTGAAAAATGTGACTCTACTTTTCACACGAATTGTGTAATTGGAGATTTTAAATACGTGAAAACGGGATGTGATTATACATATCAAATATTTGATTTTAAAGTGAAAGCGATTTACAATGATCATATGACGAGATTGTTGTGTACTGCGTGTGGTTTGCGTCGTAAAAGTAAATATCTTATGTTGATTAAAGAACATGGAACTGCGATTGCTTGTTCTGCTTCGTGCTTTCTAATTCTTTTAGAATTAATTCTAGTTGATAATATAAAATAAATGAATTTTCATATGTGAATTTAATGTAAGATTGTAACTGGTAATTTGTAATATTGATTGTATTTAATTAATAAAATTAATCTTTATATATGTTGTCATGTGTTATTATGTGGTTCCAAGTTTGTATATAAGCCATCTCATTTATTTGGGATATAATATTTGAGTATAAATGCCACGTAAGAAGAGGTGGGAGTGACACGTAAGAGGCAGGAGTGCCACGTCAGCATAAGGTTTTAAATAAATTTATAAAATAAATTTATTTAATTCGCTCTTTGATTTCTAGATTTACTTTTGAGTTTGAAATAATCAAACGAGAAAAGGAACGACGCTAAAGAAGCGCCGCCTGAATTTGTTTCTGCTACTTCTTCATCTCTTCCACTCGCACCTCACTAACAATCCTTCAACAATTTGATTTAGCGTATTCTGAATTCCTGAGAAGTGTCATTGTCGCAGGAAAACTTGCTGTTTCTCCTCTTTTCCGTCGAGAAATGGGGAATTTTCTGCCCAAGGAACCGCCGCCTCCGGTGGTGCTTGTTCCTCCGCTCTTTGATTTCCCTCCTATTTCCGCCCGTACCAGGTATCCTCTTCTTCCCCATCTTGCTCTTTGTTCGTGTAGCACAGGCGATTTGATTTCTAATTTCGTGAAATTTGGATCAATTTTGTGTTACTTGATCTATCAGACGCTGTTTCTATGTACTTTTTTTGTTTATAAGTTTATGGATTCCTTTTGATAAAATTGGAACACTATGGGTTGATACAACTGTTCGGTTTCGAAAAATTCTGCATAGTTCACCGGAATTTTTTTATGTTATCCAATTACACTTGCTACATTTATGAGATATACCAACGACCATATTTTGCTATTTGGTGAATGTCTGCGTACATGTGTATATATGTAGACTAGGATCTTTGTATGTTATATGTGTATAATTCAGTATATATAAAAGCCACGGAAACTCCTCCATATGCTTATTGGTGTGTTTCTATTGATTTCCATTGTCATCATGATATCTGATTTGTGGAGACATGACTGCAACGGGATGCTTTCCAAAGAACATAAAGAATGCATTGCGATATGTATTTTTTCTTCTTGAAACTGTTGAGATGGTACAGGATGTTGGAATCATCGTATAATTTGCTCTTTGGGAAGCTTGCATTGAAATGTCTTTTCGATGATTACTTTGAAGAAGCACGCCACTTCTCTGCAAAGTTCATGTTGAAGCCTATTGATGATCCACATGTGGACTTGATTGCATCTGTATCCATTAAGAACTATTGTTTTTTTTGGTTCTATAAATTATCGGTACTAATAGTTTCATCTTGTGGATTATCGAGGATACTACAAGCTTAAAATTTTCCTTAAATAGTAAAAGATATCAGGAGCTCTAGATCGTAAAGTGGAGGGAGATCTTGTGGGAAATGCACTGTTTCGCTGGCAGAGGTATGCAACTGATTATACAAATCACTGTTGACAAATTAGAATACTGCTCAGTCGTTTTCATAAATGTGCAGTGATGTCGATGATCCTCATACGTTTGTGGACCTCTCTGTATCGACCTCTAACCCGTAAACTCTGTGCCACTTTTCATTCCTCTTGGTGTTTATCTTCACTGCAGCAGTTAACTTTTAAATATTACTTTTCTGTTTGCCACCATTAGTGTTCTATTAATGAGGTCTTCTGCTTACTACCCTAAATATGGGATCGGAGCTTTCGCAGTCTATCCTTTGCTTCCCAAAAAATCGTAAGTCTTTTCAAGGGAAAATACCAGTTATCTGCATACATTTGATTCTAGTATGATGAAAATTATATAATGTTTTTGTAGTGGCCCAATATGTGACGAATATAGAGTAATGGGGTTGAGATATGGCTCAGCGAATTTATCTCTTGGAGCTACTGTCTCTCCATTTTCTGGTAAGCACCTCTCGTTGATTTGGCATTTCCCATATGTTTACTTTTGTACACAATGATCAGCTTTTAGTTCAACTATTCAGCCAAGGACGAACTGCCAAAGAGTGCATGGCTGGTAAGCAAGATGGGAAGGCTTACAGTAGGAGTGCAGTATGAGCCACTATGTAAGTCAATACATTGTTTTAATTCTGTCGGCTAGATTTACCTTTCACCCCTTATGTGATAAAAGAAAGTGGGCACCAATACTCGTCATGTGATTTGCGTTAGATGAAAGCAAAGATACGGCAAAGTACAGAGACCTAAGGAACTGGAGTTGTGCTGCTGGCTATGGAGTAGGGTCAAGAAGCCCCTTGAGCCCTTCTTTCAACTTTGGACTTGAACTTTTGAGAAGCTCTCAGGTCATGCTTTTAAAGTCCATGTAGATGAAATGTGCCTGTTTTGCTGCATATGCAGATCTTAAGCTCAAACTATTCTTCAACTTCTCATGGAACGTGCATAACTACCATATTTGTTTTCTATGAATCATCAGGAATCCAATTTTTAGTATTGCTGCTATATATTATGTCTTGCTGATTTTGGTATCCTTCTTTTTGATGCAGTTTATAGCTTCGTTTTACCAACATGTAGTGGTGCAGAGACGGGTACAACTCTTTGAACTTATCATTTTCTCACGATTATGTATAAAGGTTTGCATACCTTTTAGTTGAATATGAAATGCTAATTGAGAAGATGTTACATAATGGACTTAAACAGGTGAAAAATCCCTTTGAAGAAAACGAAGTAGTTGGAATCACAAACTACATTGATTTAGGTTTTGAGCTAAAAACGAGGTAGTGAACATCTCTGTAGATCATATTTGTCTTTTTGCTTGAAAGAACTTTAATCTTGTTTTATATCGAAGGGTTGATGATTCCCAGCCTTCAAACGGTTTCCCAGATTCTTCCTTGCAAATGGCTGCGTCTTGGCAGGCCAATAAGAACTTCTTGCTAAAGGTAAGAGCATATGCCTTTTGATAATCCATAAAACTCTAATAAAAGTCGTATCTCAGTATGTACATTTCCGATACTTGCAGGGTAAAGTCGGAGCTCTAAGCTCAACACTGACATTAGCGTTCAAGTCCTGGTGGAAACCTTCTTTTGCCTTCAATATCTCAGGTATGTCCAACACAAAACTGGTCCAAAGAACAACATTGAATATACAAACAAGCACATGAACACGTTTGGTCATTAAACTGCAGCCACGACTAATCATTCGACCGGAGAAACATCTTGTGGTTTCGGCCTCCGTGTTGATAACTTAAGAGAAGCCAGGTCAGTCACTTGTGTGATTAGTTTTCATGGTCTCAAAGAAGACTGTATCTGCCATCAATCTCAAAGTTACTCAGATGTAGATGTTTCTCTCCTCTGGCTTGCAGTTACCAAAGAGCTGATCCCAACTTTGTAATGCTGACTCCAAACAAAGAACATCTCGCGGAAGGGATCGTGTGGCAAATGGGTAAACGACCAATGTTTCAATCAGATGTAGACGCAGAGAACTTCAGTGATGTGCCACGGGAACTTAGACCGCCGCAGAAGATCATCTAGTGAAGTGTTCTTCACTTGCGCAATTAAAGGCAAGCTCTTTCTATATTTTCAAATTTTTGGAATAGAAAATAATATTTATAGGTTTTGGAAATAAAGAGTAATTATTAATGAGATTTTCATTAATTTAAATTAATTTTAGTTTATTTAGCAAAATTGATGGTTTTTTAATTAATTTTAATTATAAAAAAATTGGAATAAAACAGACGCCACAATCCGATTGTCTTACAACAACACAGAGTAAATGGCGACGAGTTGTTCGCTTCTCCTTTCTACTCTCTTCTTGCACTCTCCTCCTTCTCCTCAATTCTCTCGTCTTTCTATCAATTTACCAACGCGATCATCTCCGACCTCGCTTTCTCTCTACTCTATCCGGTCCAAACGCTATTTTCGGATTTTCTCGAAGCTTCCACTAGACGACAACGGAGATGATGCTTTTCTTTCGTCATTGGGATCGCCGTTCTCCGCCGTGAAGCCCTTCTTACTACTCTGTACCTCCGTCGCTTTATCCTTTTCTCTATTTGCTGCATCTCCCGCAGTTGAACCTGCTGCTGCGTTTGTTGTGACTACACCGCGGAAGCTTCAGACTGATGAGCTCGCGACGGTTCGATTGTTCCAGGAGAACACTCCGTCTGTTGTCTACATCACCAATCTTGCCGTGAGGTATCAATTTGTGTACCCTCTTTGCGATTTGTAGATAGATATCTCCGAGTCTTACTTGTTAATGTCGACATTCAATTTGATTTCTCCCCGTTAATTCGGTGATATCCTGGAAATACTTAGTCTTGGGTAATTCAGTACAATCAAGCCTTACGTTGTTTGTATATGAATAGTGCTCATCAATTTCACTCTACAATTTTAGAAATTGGATTTTTGAAGTTTACTTACTGGATATGCTTTGTAATTCGGAACTTTGAGAATTTTCTAATGCTATTTCGTTTCTTGGGGTTTGAATTAGGCAGGACGCATTTACATTGGACGTGCTTGAGGTGCCGCAAGGGTCTGGCTCAGGATTCGTGTGGGATAAGCAGGGTCACATTGTTACCAATTATCACGTCATCCGTGGTGCTTCTGATCTCAGGTTAATTTCAAATCTGGTTGTATTTCTCTGTTCTTGATTATGACATTGCGTTCAGCATTCACTTGTTCTTTCCTTCGGTGGATTCATCAAAATTCTGTGAATAACTGGAAAAGAATATGTAAATGTATGATCAATACAGGGTAACTCTTGCTGATCAAACAACATTTGATGCAAAAGTTGTTGGATTCGACCAAGACAAGGATGTAGCAGTTTTACGTATAGATGCACCGAAAGACAAATTAAGACCTATACCTGTTGGAGTCTCTGCAGATCTGCTTGTTGGCCAGAAAGTCTTTGCCATTGGCAATCCTGTGAGTATACATCCTTAATGATCAATAAATATTGTTTGCTGTCTCACGCTTTAAGCAAGAACTCTTGTCCGTCTTATGCAGTTTGGACTTGATCATACTCTTACAACTGGTGTTATAAGGTACGTTGCACCACTCAAATGATTTTCTCTTTATAAATTGCGTTCTCCTCAACTTTCACTGATTCTTCTCATATTGATTCTGTAATTAACCAAAAATCACATATGTTACTATATATAAATGGAACTGATTGATATTCCTTTGTCTCTCTTCATGAAAATGGTTTTAATATACAAAAAAGAAATGTCAGTTTTTCCTGTCTTTTGTATATGCTGATCCTTTTGAACTGAAGTGGTTAGTTTTTTCTATTACGTATACAGTGGTTTGCGAAGAGAAATTAGCTCAGCTGCCACAGGTCGTCCAATTCAAGATGTTATACAGACAGATGCAGCCATTAACCCTGGTAACAGCGGAGGACCACTTCTAGATAGCTCAGGAAACCTTATCGGTATAAACACAGCCATATATTCCCCTTCTGGTGCGTCATCTGGAGTGGGATTTTCAATCCCAGTGGACACCGTGAGTTCTCTCTTACTTGAAATCTCTAGCGAGAGAGAGATAGAGTATTGGTTTAAATTTGTTTATCCTATATTCAGGTTGGTGGTATAGTTGATCAGTTGGTTAGATTTGGAAAAGTGACAAGACCAATCTTAGGTATCAAATTTGCACCAGACCAATCTGTAGAACAATTAGGAGTAAGCGGTGTGCTTGTCTTGGACGCTCCTCCAAATGGTCCAGCTGGAAAAGCCGTAAGCCTTAATTGTTTCCATTTCTATTGTCCCCTATAGCATCCAAAACTCTTTGATAATTATAACATCAAAACGTATGTGATAATGGTTTTGTTTCACAGGGACTTCAGTCAACGAAACGTGACGGCTACGGGAGACTAGTACTAGGAGATATAATTACATCAGTAAACGGTACAAAGGTCTCTAACGGGAGTGATCTATACCGGATTCTCGATCAATGCAAAGTCGGCGATGAGGTAAACTGCGACTCTTTACCTACATTGTACCGGATTTGACTCTCTCTGAGCTGGTTCTTGACTGATTTCTCAGGTGAGCGTAGAGGTTTTACGAGGTGATCACAAAGAGAAAATCTCTGTAACTCTGGAACCAAAGCCTGACGAGTCGTAGGACGTTGTTGGAGGTAAATACTAAGGGTAGAAAGTGTGGTGGGTTATTTGTGTATATCAATTGTTCGGAATTAGATCGTTCAATTGTGTACATATATAAAACGATCCTTTATAATATCCGGTTTACATTGCACCCCTCTCAATTCTCCATATAGCCGGTTTACAGATCTTAACCGTAGCTCTCTATAATTAGTCTATATTAAATAAATATTCCAAATCCAAATAAAAATAATGAGAAAAAACTATGTGTCTAATTATGAGTTTTAAAAAAAATATTTGTCAGAACTGATAAGTTGATCTTCTAGAGTTAGTTTAGTTCTGTCCATTCCAATAATATAAATCTATTAATCTGGATAATATTAGGAATATTATATTTATATAGTCTATAGATATGAGATATTATATTAATCTAATTTGGGAGTTAAAAAAAAATAAATTATAGTCTATAGATATGACATATGAGATATCATTAATTATATAAATCTGTGTTAATTAACTCAGTTTGTTGGTGAGATAAAGACTTGCCAAACATCCGACGCATATATGTATCATTAGAAAAAAAAAAGTAGTTTTTCTATTGGTAATAATTGGTTAAAATATTTTGAAGATTTGATTCAAAGTCATGGAGAAGAATAGTCAAAATACAAATGGTGATGTCACTGATGACTACTAATCTTCAACTACTAGAAAATTCAATTAATCAGCCATTAGTCTTTTTTTTGTGAGTTACTTAACCTAATATTCAAGCCTGATTCGTAGCTACACTTTTGTCCTCTACTAATCGTACAAAAATGGAGGCAGTGACGGCGGTGAAGCCTTTGATCAAAATCGCTGCTTTCTCCGGCTCTCTCCGCATAGGCTCTTACAACCGTGGCCTTATTCGCGCCGGTATATTCCTTTCCCTTCCGCTCAATTTTATTCCCGTTTTTTTTAGTTTTTGACTTTTTTTTGGGGTTTTTCAGCGATCGATTTGACGAAGGAGTCTTTGACGGGAATACAAATTGAATTGATCGACATATCTCCGTTGCCGTTAATCAACACCGATCTGGAGACTAACGGGACTTATCCTCCAGCTGTTGAAGTTTTCCGTCAAAAGATCCTTGAAGCTGATAGCATCCTCTTCGCTTCCCCTGAACATAACTACTCTGTTTCAGGTACTTATAAACATGGATTCACTACTTTAGATTGAGATTATAGAGGTATACTCTCCTCTTAGCTATGTATCTGAGATGCGAATAGATTCTAGAATCCATGGTTTTGTTTTGCTAAAAGACTGACATGTTCTTGAATAAGCTCTGTTTCTTGGATTTTGTTATTGTTAACATGGATTTTGTTTATAAGTACTCTGTTTCAGCTACTTATAAACATGGATTCACTACTTTAGATTGAGATTATAGAGGTATACTCTCCTCTTAGCTCTGTATCTGAGATGTGAACAGATTCTAGAATCCATGGTTTTGGGTTGCTAAAAGACGCCATGTTCTTGAATAAGCTCTGTTTCTTGGATTTTGTTATTGTTAACCTCTAGGCTTTTGCTTAATGTTGGGGAATGTTACATGATTCACTCTATTTTTTTCAGCTGCTCTAAAGAACGCAGTGGATTGGGGTTCAAGACCACCTAATGTATGGGCTGATAAACCTGCAGCTATCATAAGTGCTGGTGGAGGTAATGGTGCAGTGAGATCACATTACCATCTTCGTCAAATCGGAGTTTTTCTTGATCTTCACTTCATCAACAAGCCTGAATTCACTCTCAACGCATTTCAGCCTCCTCAGAAGTTCGATGCTGAGGGAAACTTGATCGATGAAGCGACTAAAGAGAGGCTAAAAGCTGTTCTTATCTCCTTGCAAGCATTTACTTTACGACTCCAAGGTAAGTGAATTGAGATTTCAGGTCATGAGAATACAGATCAATTCAAAAGTGTTTGTAATAAGAAACATTGTACTGTATCCTCATCAGTAATCACTATTGTTGTATTTGTGTGTGTTTTTAATAAATGTTTTTTACTTTTGTGTTCATAGATTGGCTTTCTTTCTATATAAAATAGTATCTTATAGCATTTTTTTTTACTATTTTTACATAAAGTAGTCATAATAGTGAATATGAGTTTCTTTTAGTTATTATTATTGATTTAACTTATAACATTACATGAAGATACTTAGACCATCTCCAATGGTTTCCTTTATTTTTCCCTTAAAATGAAGGAATCTCAAAATAGGGGAGTGTTTTGCTCCAATAGTTCTCCCTATTTTCTTTATAAAAACACAATATTCTATGTATTTTTAATATAAAATAAAAATATATAATAGTTTGATGTGACAAATACACTTAGATAAAAATAGGGGAGGTGAATAGTATCCCCTCAAATTTGAGGGGTACTATTCACTTCCTTCATTTTTTCCCTTATTTTAGTGGACCATTGGAGTGAATTTCCCCTATTTTTTAGTGTATTCCCTCAAAATAGAGGACCATTGGAGATAGGGCTGGGCACAAATACCCGTTACCCGTCTTCGACCCGTTACCCGACTCGTACCCATCTTTAAAAAAAAGGGTACTCGTAACGTCCGAGTCGAGTAACAAGTATTAGATTAAAATTATCCGCGGATAAAGGTCGAGTATCAAGTATCAACATTTTTTTCACTATCCGCCCCGTACCCGTTATATTACCCGACCCGTAGATACCCATTTAAGTTTAATCACAATACACTTATTATATTTGATATTAATCACATGTATAATATATTAAATTTAATTTGCAATGTAATATAATTATCCAATTGGAATCGATATGTAGTTAATGATATCGTAGTTTTATATTTTATCAAATCTAATCTATGTAATATATTATAAGTAACAACTTTACCGATACGAATGCAATATTTGAATTTATAAGTTATTTTAGTTTTTTTTAATAACTATTTATTTATATTTTGTAAGTTATAATATATTAAATATATATATTGTTATAACTTTTTGGTATAAAATGAGATCAACAAGTCGAGTCGGATAATTAACGGGTACCCGTAAAATTTAAGAGTATCCGTTTTTCCGAGTACCCGTTTTTTCAAGTCGGGTACAAGTATATGTTTGTTATTACCCGTGCGGGTCGAATCAGGTAACAAGTATGGCAAAATTTAAGGATACCTGATCCGTGTCCACTCCTAATTGGAGATGCCCTTATGACATATTGTTGAGGAAGTTATATATTATACATGTGACAAATATATTACATAATTATGACAATTTAAAAGTGAAACCGACAGATTTATTGTAGGCAATAAGAAACTAATGTATGATAAATATGTAATGTAGTAATTACAATGATTAAATTGTACTTTGTTTATTAATTATTTTATTTTGTAGTAGTAGATGATATTGTAATTGTATGTTGTTTATTGAAAATTTAAAATTGTGGGAAGATACAAAGATTTACAAAGAATTTAAGATAAATAAAAACTTGGGAACTTTAAAAAGTAAAAATAATTAGGTAGAGAAAGAGTCGGGCTAGTTGATAAAAGTGTAATAAATGGTAGCTGAACGTGTATAGAATCTATAGGGCTCTACTCTTATCATACAATCAAATTATCCCTTCGCAGTTAGTAGGTGGCATTTACAAACAAAAACGGTCCATTAATATCATCCCATCAAATACTATAATGCCTATGAAATAAATTATGTTTCCTCACTTTTTATTTTCTAGTTAGAAATCATTTTTAAAAATATCCAAATATATATGTGATAATTGATATTTCGATCATATTATATAACACGTAATAATTTGAGCTCTAAGATAATAACAATATATAAAATCAATTTATAAAAGTTTTGTCTCCATTTACAATCATGTGCAAACTTAAAAAAAATATTTACATACAAAATATGAACGTGATGGAAACTTGAATTACTCAGAAACTGTGATTATTAAAATCTTCAACTACATATAATTTATTAATTAAGAATGTTAAATCGCATTTTTTTTTTAATTTATGGATTACGTTTGTGTCAGATTAGAAGATAAGTAAGAAAACGCCGAAATTTTCTTTCTGAGAAAAAATTCGATTTAAAAAAGAAAATGAAAAATCTGCAGATCTTGTGGATCAGAAAGGAGGAAAAGTTCGTCCAAATCTGTTGATGTTTGCGAAAACACCAACGAGATCTTGTTTGTACGGTAGATATGATTTTCTCTTGTCTTCTTCCTTCATTGCTTTATTCCTTAAGTAAAATTTCTCATGTGCTGATACCTTCTCTTTCTCTTTGATCTCTGTTTTCTTCTTCGTCAATGTTTCTTTGTTCTTCGACGATTCGTTTCCTGTTACTCTGTAATTTCTATTACTAGAGCTTGAATTCAGGAATTTAAGTGACTGTTTACCGTCACTGTGACTTCTCTTGAGTAGATCTCTTATACGCCATCGTTTTGATGACCATGACGATGTAGTGGACGATCCTGTTGATTTGCTTTTTCTGCAACCTCCACTTGGTGACATTTCTGCTGTAGATCTCGCTGGCGTCCATTGACAGTAGATCTCGCTCGGGATCCCATCTAGCTCCTCATCATCGTCGTCCGACGATGATGAATACGTCTGCGGCTGATCGTTGCGCTCACGGAGGAACAGATCCTTAAGTGGAGTCAAAACCGCTTCAGGCGAAACATCATCGATTTCACCATTAGATTCCACATCGGAGTTTTTAGAAACGAGATTCTGATCGAAAACTGGGAAAACGAGTCCAGAGGAAGACTCCGTCCCTAGATCGGTTTGAAGAATCGCAAACTCAAATTCCTCATCTGCTTCATCGTAAACTCTCCGCGTTACTCGTTCGGCGATCTCAACGAGTCGATCGCCGGAGTAAGTACTGAAACTAGGTGAAAAGGAGGCCGTGGGACCTGTATAGTCATCGTCATTCTCCATCGTAGCTCTCGATTGAATTTGCCTCTCTCTGTGCCGGATTTTACAGTTGACAAACGAAAAGGGCGTGTGAGGCTCTTTCTTTAATGGAGTTTCTTTGTCTTCTTCTGTAAACTACCGTATATATAGGAGAAGCTGTTGCTCACATGTTAATGGCAATTTCGGTAATTAATCTCTTCTATTAAACACTAACGTGGATTTTCTAGAAGCGTATCCCGCTGCTTCGCCCAGAAGGTTTGCTTTATTTAATTCATTTATAATCAAACATTTCACCTAAATAATTATTAATTCATTGATTGATGATTTTATATTATTTATTGTTTTATTTTAATCGATTTTTTTATTATAGTTTTTGTCTATATATTTTCATTGCGTGGATACATATATATAAATAACTTGTGAAATTAATTAGCTAACATTATTAAATTTAAAAATAATATTACTTGATATTATTAACATGTTAATGAAATAATTGTGTGTTGGCCAAGTTGAAATGAAGTTATTGCATACGTAATTGATGACAAAGTTTTCAAATTAAAAAATAAAAAATCATTTATTCATGGCTGCTGCATTCAATTAATTATTTATTGTATAAGCAATATTTTGCCACTAGGAAACGAAGGTTCGAAATGGTATCTTTACGTCTTTGTTAT
The DNA here is from genome assembly GCA_000411095.1 of Aethionema arabicum. NCBI lineage: Eukaryota > Viridiplantae > Streptophyta > Magnoliopsida > Brassicales > Brassicaceae > Aethionema > Aethionema arabicum. The sequence goes on from KE153472.1 coordinate 426,566, forward strand.
ACCAATTTATCATTAATAAAAAATATATATATTGAAAACATTAAATACGATTTTGTTATACGAATATGTGTATATGTATACGAATAAGTACATCTAGATGTCTTTATCATTTTTCTTGACCAATAAGTCTTATGAACTAAGCAAAAGAGACTTGACTTTTATATGAAATATCGTTATCATTTAATTTAATCAACCATTTTACTTAAATGTCACCAACTTGCAGTTTCCATTATTTTTTTTATATTTATCCTTCAGTAATTTTCTATATATGTATATTGATTTTCTTTTTTAAGAAATATTTATTATATTGCTGAATAAGAAAATAAAATAGATGGTGTTTGTGGAAAAAAAAATAGATGGTGTTAAAAAAAAGTAAAAAAAGGAAATAAAATAGATGAACCCAACTCTTGTCTCAAATCCATGGACTCTTCTCAATTGGAAAATCCTCAAAAAAATTTATAAATTAAAAAAACTAAATACGAGCAGACATCACTAATCTCGTCAATAATGATATTAATAAAATTATTCTTCAGTTACTAATAAATACAATAATAATTCTATGTGAGTAAAATATAAAACAGTGTTAAAAAATATTTAAGCATGATTAGTTAAACGGTCTTTTATACAAAATAAAACTAATTAAAAATAAACACAGTAAAGAGAAATAGCCAAAAAAAATAAAGTCGCAAGAAAAAAAAGTATATACGATTTTTTTCCGTTATATTACATTAACCTGACGCGCTGGATTTTTAAATATTTTTAATTTTAGCGAAAATGAGCTAAAATACGTGGACTAACCCCTTGCGATTTTAGCTAAACGCGCTAAACGCGCTTGAGGTGCGCGTAGGATTCCTTTGTCCATATATTAAATGTCGGCGAGCTTCCTTGATGCGCGAAAAGATTTTGGGCCATTTAACTTTTATATGGGCTTTGCTAAATAAAAACTTTTTTTTAAAACGTAACAATATAATTGATAAATTGTAAAAAAGCACCCGACTTTTAAGTAGGTTGACAAGAAAACACCCAACTTTTGATATGCACAATTTAACCCAATATTGAGGTATACATAAGTATTTAACTAATCATACAATTCAATTTAAACATTAAATAAGTAAATTACATCTATTAAAACTCTCCCAATAATGAAATGTAACTCCAAAAATAGACCAAAATCACACTTAACTTCTAATCAAGAGCTGTATAAGTTTATATAAACTAACACTAAACAAATCCAACAAGAACTACAAGTCATACTACAATCTCTACATCACTCTTTATCTCCTTATACACACAAATCAGCACCAAAACAAAGCTAAAACTTCCAAAGATGAATCAATTCCAAGAGTCTCTTCTTGACAAATTTGCTCTTAGATGATGCAAAGTAAACTCAACTTGCACCGGTAGATCACCGGAAACCACCCTCGTCTCTGTGCCGGTCCCGGTCCCAGTACTAGTACATGTATCTGACCGCTCTGTTCTCCTCTGTTCCACTATAATATCATGATACATTGGACTAAACTTGATCTGAAACGCCCTGTAAGCAAAATACGGTAACAACGTCGAAAACACCACAAGAGAGAGTGTGAGCCAGCAGAGTGGAGCCGGAGCTGAGGTTTCCACAAGGACCTGAAACGCAGTGGTGGAGAATGTAGGAGGGAGAGAGCCGTAAATGATTAAGAACAAGTACCAAAAAGCTATACTTCCCCAGATAAAACAGTGTTGGATCCAAGTAAAGTAGTTTATAGAGATTGCCATTTGGCAATTCACTGTCCAGACGACTGAAGAGTACATTGTAACACCAAGAACTGAGTAATCAGCTACTTGGCCATCTATCCGGAAAGCTTGAGCAGCCATGGTGTTAATGGTGAGGAAGAATATGATCATTGAGCTTATGATTCCATTAAACATCCATCCAAGGATTCTTCCCCAGCTGAATAGTACGTTTTGTACTCCTTCTTGGTACAGTAATGGATACTGACAAAACAAAAACAGAAGGTAGATTCAAAGAGATAATCTCCTGCAAGTATCTTGCTTGTGTTTGTGTGCTGTCATACCTTGAGACAAAGGCGGGAAGAGACATCTTGATCAAAAACTCCAAGAGCAATGACAGGAAGTGAAGTAAAGAAGACATTATAGCATGACATATACCAATCATTATAAGCTGGTTTTCCAGAGAATGAAGCATATGCTTCATACCAAAACAGTGTGAATCCAAAAGTCAAGTTCTTGTAGAAGAAGTAGCAAATCTGAGTTTTCAAAGATTAGTCAGAAACAACAAAGATTAGAGAATATTACTAAGCAAAAGCCTGATTGTTCATAAAAGTGAGAATTTAAGCTTTTTGTTTTACCATCATTGCTATTCTTCGGTAACACCAATGGCCGTGCACAAGTAATAAACGTTCCAGATATCGAAACTGAGCAATCGCGAAATCACTAGCCATTACAGCCTGCCACAGAAACAGATGGTATACTATACAGATCATGTGTAAGCAAATATACTTTGAATCTATGTATTTGACATTGGTTTTAAAGCCATTGATCCTATCTAGTCCAGATTACCTGCATTCCTTCGGCACCGCTTATACCGACTCCAATATCAGCTTCTTGTAGCATTCCTACATCATTTGCGCCATCTCCAATGGCTAACGTTGTCCTACCTGTCCCGGTTTTCACCAATCTTGTAACCTAGATGTATTCTATGCCTCAATCAGATCACTTATGTGTGGTATACAGTGAAAACAGTATGAAATGTTTTGGTGACACGAATCTTACGAGAGCCTTTTGTTTCGGTGAAGAACGGCAACATATAACAGAATTACATCGAATTGCAAGTTCCAAGAATTCATCCTCCAGCTTCTTGTCCAAAGCAAAGGTTAAGGACTTTCCATCAATCACTAAACCAAACATTTCCAGACTTTCCTTAGCTATATTATCAGTTTGTGATATTCCTTCCCTTAATTGTCTTTTTATACTCTGAAAAGAAGCCTGTAAATAACATAGAAAGTCAGGAGTTGCAAAGATATGCACAGAAAAACAAAACAAGAAAACAAAACTACCTTTGCAATACCCTCCTTGTCTCCTTGTTTTTCTAAGGCTTCAATTTCAGGTGAATCTAAAGTTATCAAGATCTGTTTCATACCTTCTCTTAAGAGACGACAAGCGTATCTGTCAATAACAATCACAGATGTTACATTTCTCTTCTACAGAACAAGATATTCAAGGAATATATGAGAAATTTCAAAAAATAGAGAACATTTGTACCCAATATTTATAGCAGTTTCTGTCTTATCTCCTGTTAAAACCCATATCTTGACCCCAGCCTGAGATAACTTGTCAATACAATCCGAAACCTGTAAATAAGAAATGGTAGATGAGAAATGCTAAGTTCTTTCCTTTTTTAAACCCATAAGACTCTATTCTAGTCTGTGATACTTACACCAATCTGCAGTTTGTCCTCCACTGCAGTAGAGCCAAGAAGAATCAAATCCTTCTCAATTTTATCAGCAGCTGCATCAATTAAAGCATCTCTATCTTCAGTGACCAAAGTTTTGGCTTTCAAAAACTCCTCTTCCCAGATTTTGTACTCATCTTCATCAAGTTCTCTGTATGTAATCACCAAAGTTCTTAAACCTGCCTCAGCATATCTCTTGATGTGTTCCTTCGTCTCTGTCTCATTTTGGCGTCCATGTTTCGCCAGTAATTCAAACATTACACTGAAAACATGACACAAGAACATATTTACATTGAATCATACAAGATATATTACAAGACTAAGCTTTTCGTATCAAGAAGTCTAACCTGTCTGCACCTTTTGAAAGCAGCAATAACCGGTTTTCTGGATTTCGCACAATCACAGACATTCTTTTGCGTGAACTGCTGAACTCTAGGATATGAAGAAGCTCATATACTCTGTCAATCTTTTCACCAGTCATGTGGTCTAATTCGTGCAAGGAAATACTAGTTTGAGTCCTTGCAAAGAATTCAAATCCAAGCTCTCTAGAAGCTATAACAAACGCTGCTTCATCAGGAGACTCAGCTTCATATGTGATTTCTCCAGTATCATTGTTTACATCAGGTATAGCTGTATGACAAATCGCCAATACTCGAAAGAATCTCTGAATCACTTCAGCATTTGGTTGATTAATCCATTCCCCATGGACGATTCTCTCATCCCAAAAGTTAAAACCTTTAACTGGCTTCGCCGAATTTGCATTTTTAGCTAAAGAATCATTAACTTCTTGAGACAAACCCTTTTGCTTTTTCAAAGCCATTTCTACTTCTGTCATTCCACGTCCATAAGCAGTTCCAGCAATTGAACATTTAACAAACTCCATTGAATTACAAGTCAAAGTACCTGTTTTATCTGAAAGAATTGTATCCACTTGACCAAGTTCTTCATTAAGATTAGATGTTCTTGCACGAGCAGGCCGGTCTGTTTCCTCATAGTACATCTCTTGATCTTGGTTAATGAATATACTCTGTAAAACCTTAACAATCTCAATTGACACATATAATGATATAGGAATTAAGTACCCATATAGCATTAAAGCAGTCAAGAAATGAAAGAAAGCAGCAGGAACCGCTTTTTCCGGGTCATATAAAATGGTAGTCTGGTCCGGTCTAAGGTACCATCTCCTTAGGTTCCTATAATCACTGATATCTCTTCTCGTTAAAATCCCAAAGAAAACAGATCCAGTAAATGCTATAACGATCAAGATACTGAAGAGAATGTAAATGATCTTATCCATTTTTTTCTCAATCTTACTCCTCTTGGAAGGTGGATCAGTAGCATTCTGCATCACTTTAGTATCATGACCAGTGAAGATAACCACGCCGTGGACGTAATCAGTGTTTTTCAGTTTCGAATCTCGCAAGAGTATCTGCTGAGGAGACAGAGGGATTTGCTCTCTGCCGTAATGCAAGGTTCCAATAAAAGAGTAAAGATGCTCATTTGGGTCCTCACATTTGATCACTGCCTTGAAATTTTTGGTCAATTCTTCACCGTTTAATCCTGATGTGATATCTAAAGCATGCTTTAACTTCAGATTAGTCTCGCCATCAAGATTCATGGTTTCCACATAGCAAACCCCATCTTCATGGCTAGAGGAAATAAGAAGCAGGTCTGCTGGAAAGTATTCATCTTTATGAACTCTCACTAGATCACCAACTCGGAGATTTTTCCACTTTGTTTCAGTAAATGTGTAGTTCTTATCACAAACTTCAACTTTCCTATTGTTAGCTTCAATATCCTAAAAATAATCACACAAAAGATGTAATCTAAAACATCAAATCCATAGTTTCTGAATTCAAGAAATACAGTTCATTGAATTGAGGAACTAAGAGAAAGAAATCATACTTGTTTCCTTCTTCTGAAATCTTCAACTCCTTCTTTAACCATGGTTGCACCAATGACTATTAACAATGGAGCAAGAACACTTGGGGCTGTGTAAGGAGCCAAAGGACTAAACGAGACAAAAGCAACAACTAGAAAGTAAATATTAGCAACTCTTCTAAACTGCTCAAACAATGACTTTGGGATGAAATTAGCATCTGTGTACTTTGTAGTTGATACATAGTTTCCTTTGTAATTAAGCTGAATAGCCTCCGGATTATCAGGGTCATTACAAAACACAACTCTAGAGTAACCCCTTTGCCCAATCTGAGAATGATCATCTTTAGAGAAAGGTCTAAAACACTTGAATGAGTACAGTTTACTTAAACTTAACCCTTTTCTCCTCTCTCCAGCCATATCTCTAGAAATCAACAAAACCTGAATTCTCTTCACTTCATCATCTTCTTCCTTTCAATTATCGTTTCCAAGAATCCACAAAAAAAAACAACTCAAACAGAACCATTTCTGGAGAGAAATTCACAATTTCGATCACAATCACCGTCCAAGATCATAAACCAAACGCAAATCACAATCGTTGAATAATTAAGGTGTGGGTCCAAATGTAGTTAGCTGATACGAATCAGCTAGAAGAAAGGAAAAAATCCAAAGTTAAAATAAGGGAATCTAGAAGATGAACTAAACAGTAACTATCAATTGAAAAAAAAATAAAAATTAAAAGATCCTTTACTTGTTGTTACTAATGTGGCGAGGATCTGGAGTAAAACCCTAGAAGAAAGCAAGATCCTTAGAGAGAAAAAGAGTGTGATGCTTGCTCATATCCTAGTAATACTCAACTTTGCCTCTTTTCAAAGTAAACGACAGGAGAGACGATGATAGACATTGGCGACAAATTTTCTTCATTTATTTTATTCTAGTTTCTTTTCTTGTCATTTTGTAGTGTAAGCTTTCGCGTACGGACCTCTCCTGACATTTGTCGGTCTTCGACGAGTCCGACGTGAGATTATGGACACGTGCCGTAATCTTATGGCTTTACTGACAAAGATATTACAGTGGTCATTCATGTAGGTTATCGCCGCACCGATTGTACCGTTCTTTTGTTTCCACTTAAGGAAATTTTGGTGATTATTTAATGCAATCACTAGTGGATATAAATTCGGTAAGATTATTAAACGAGTGACAAAAATAAAAAAATAAGGTTTAAAGCACCAATGATGAAGTTAGGAATTAGTGTTTAATTTGCGAAAATATTTAATATAATTTATTTATAATTAAGATATGGAATCAAACCTACCAGACTACAACTTTCACATTAGTTGATGATACAACAAATTAACATTAATTAATCAATATAAAACGACCATAATCCTTGTGGGCTTTTAAACCGTGTCCCTAAGCCCATTAGATCCTTGGGCTTTCTCACCTGGCCTCCTCATGATTCTTCTTCTACCTGGTCAGAGTTCAGGAATGTAAAGTTTTACAAGCTTACAACATATACATACACATATAAAAAGATTTCAATGTCCAACGGAAACTGTTCAATATCGATTCTATGAAACCAGTTATCAAAACAAGCAAAATCCTATCATCAGTATTATTTCCCCAAAATAGATAACATAATTCTTTTGAAACCTAATTTTATATAAAAATTGTGATCTAGGAAAGTAGAAATTGATTGGAGTGAAAGAAGGATGTTGCTCATATTCTATGGGTGTAATGTGAGTCTATCAAGCCATTGGCTATCAGTACGAGGAATTACTTTTCCAATCACCGCAACCATCCCAAATCTCAAATCCAATCTGCTGACCTAATTTCTAAATCGATTAAAACTAAAAAAGATATTGCGATTACAGAATCGAAGATAAAACAAAAAATAATTTACGAATTAATAGAATCGAATTAGAAAACATAGGAAGGCTCAGAGTTTTGCGTAATGTGCTCAAAGAAGAGTTTATCAAGCTCTTCTCATACAAGAGGTGTCAGAAATATTAAGCATTAATCATCCTCGCCAATTTCCCATACTTTCAAAATCAAACTTAACAAAAAAACACACAAAACAGAAATCTAACGATAATGAAAAAAAAACGAATCAGCGAGAAAGAGAAGAAAGACGCGGCTGACAGAGGCGCACAAGAATTAGGGTTTGGTTTCTATTGTTGATGGAAAAGATGTAGACCCAGTGATGCTAATTTATAGGACATTAATGGGCTTACCATTACAAGGCCCAATTAAAGTGTTTCACGTGACCCTCGGAATCATTCAGCAGGTTCCCTACTAGGTTAAATCGCATCTATGAATCACATTCGTCGGCGTATGTTAAACTTAACGGCCCATTGGGCCTTTACAGAATAGAGTAAATTTTACGGCCGGCCCATTGGGTCGTTACAGAATATTCTATTCTGGTGTACGAATCTAGACATTTCAACGAATTTGTTACGACTTATGTGCAGCAAAACGAAGAAAGCTCTGATTCTGACCAGTTTCTGGGAAATCAAAATGTATTCAAATTACAATAATTTCTCAAAAGTTTGAAATCAACAATCTCAGACGCAAGCTAATGCTAATAACAAGAACAACATTGTTTCAATACGGATTTTTCAGTACTTAAGCAATGGAAACTTTGGCGCCAGCTTCTTCAAGCTGTTTCTTAGCTTCTTCAGCTTCATCCTTTGTAACTCCTTCCTTAAACTTCTTAGGCAATCCCTCAATAAGCTCCTTCGCTTCCTTCAACGCCAAACTAGTCAAAGCCCTAACCGCTTTAATTACTGCTATACGCGCATTGCTTGGAACTTCATTGATAACCACATCGAATTCAGTCTGCTCCTCAACTACAGCAGCCGCACCTCCACCATCAGCGGGAGCAGCGACAGCAGCTGCAGGTGCTAAAGAGAGCGGTGAAACACCGAATTTGTCTTGGAGGTAGTCGACGAGTATGCGAGCTTCTTCGAGAGTAAGTGAAGAGATCTCAGATCCAATCTTCTCGATTTTCTCTGGAGCTTCGACTGCGGCAATGGGGCGGATGTGTGAGGCACGATGGCTTAGGGTGGAAGAAGAAGCAAGACGAAAGGGAAACTCGATTGTGGTTGGTCTGAGAGGAAATTGACTAGCGGAAGCGGGAGTGGGATAAGATGAGGCACGGATTGTGCTTGCGGTGGACAGAGTTGCTGCCATTTTCGCTCTTCGATTTTGTGTTTCTGTTTCTCACTCTGAGTGAGAGCTGAAGATGAGGATAGAAAAACGAAGGATAAGGGGTAATTTTGGGATTTTAAAAATTGCGTTCGTCCACTATCATGCGCGTCAATATATATACACACAGATCATGTACTACAGATTGTCTTTTGACTAAAATGACCTTGCGTAGTAAAACACATGAATTAAATAAAAAAGGGGCATTCCGAGAATCGAATCGCACCCAAAGCGAGAATCATACCACTAGACCAAATGCCCATTTTGAAGTAATGGTATTACTTATAATATTTAAACTAATAAGCTTGAGAAATCTTCTTTTGGTCCTCGTTTTGATGAATTTATAGGGTTTTACTGTTACGTTAACGAAATTGATACTGCTAAATTACAATTTTTCCAGTTGGAGAGTTTGCATTGAAACATTTGAAAGAAGTATATAATAACGGTATACCAATGTAATAACATGGAGAATTTTGGAGTCTTGTTTCTATAAATTTTTTGCCTACCAATGCTACACAAACAACAGCATGTTCCCAAGAATCCAAAACCATTTTAAAACCTTTGAAGAAGTTTCACCACCTACGGCGTCTCCTCCCATACCAAAACGCAAACGCTGCCACCGAAGCGGCCACAACCACCCCAGTTGCTGCGTGCCATACAAAAAGCGGTTTCTCCATCATCACACTTGGAGACTGGCTCACCACATTAGAGCTCAACACAGTCTTATCTTCAGGAGCTATCTGTTGACTTATCACAGTTAGTGCAAACCCAAGTCCTTGACTTCCCAATTCTTCTATGTCAGTTACAGCTGGTTTCAACTGTGTTGCCTTTGAAATAGCTTCATATTCTTCTTTGCTTCCTCCTTCGAGAAACGAACCTACAAGGTGACCTTTTTTTACCCAATAGGCGCCAAATGCTTTACCGTCTTCATACTCTCCAAAGTGTACAACTTCACCTGCAGGGTCTCCGTAGAATTGCCATGAGAAGGCGAAGACTCTTGAGTAGAAAAACGGTAAGTAGTCAAATTCTCCAGTTTTGTCTGGATTCATGATGGCTGAGACTGCATGACGTGCAGATTTTCTAGCTGAGTCCACATGCTCGAGTCTTCTCGTTTCACCAAATAGTTTCACGGGAAATGTTGCCACGTCACCTACTGCGTACACTGAGCTATCGCTTGACTGCATTTTTCCGTTCACTTTTATCCCTCCTTTCTCTATAGTTAACTGCCCCTCAAATAAGCTCGTGTTTGGTCGTATCCCGATACCAACTACGACCAAGTCTGCTGGTAACTGACTCCCATCTTTGAGATTAACTGCTGTGGCCTGCAAATGAATCCAGTAAAAATCAATATCACTACTTTAAAATCAGCAGACCAGGTTTTGTAGAACCACATGTACGTAGGATTGTTGTTTTATTAAATGATTTCATCTTTATACAGACAAAAAATTGACCTACCAGACATTTATAAGATATCAAGTTGAAACAGAAAAGCTCTAACCTTTCCGTTTGAGTCGAACTCCAATGATGTCAAAACCGTTCCTTTTATGAATTTGACTCCTTTAGCTCTGTAGAATTCTTCATATAAACTTGCAATCTTGGGTGTAAACAGGCGTGCCACTGTCATAAGGAAAACTGAAAAGGTCAAGCCAATACGAAAACCCAAGCTTTCTCATTTCTATCTACTATGAGTTGGTAAACTGATACATACTGCAGTGAGCTTCTGGAAAAACCATTGTCACATTGATTTTGTTGATCACTAAAGATGCAGCACACTCCATGCCAATATAGCCACCACCAATAACAACAGCATTTCCGTTGGAGCTTGATTGCATAGCAGTGGCAAGCCTATTCGCATCACCTAGATCTCGTAAATAACAAACATTCTCAGCATCTGATCCTTGTACGCCAAATTCTTCGAGCTTCAAGGCCTGCTTGCACAAACAAACATGTATATAAAATAAGGCCACAAGTTCAGCAGTTCAAAGTTCCAGGTTTTAAAGTGCCACAAATTCCCCTCATATTTTTACAGTTTGTTCAGAAAGGACTTCATGACATTTGCTGATTTTCCCATATCAATACCCATTGCTTCTAATGCACATTCCAGTATTCTAAGATAATCGTCTTCAATCAGAGACTGACTCTAATGATAAGAACATATTTTAAATTCTCTAGGACGATAATATGCTGGCGAGAACCAGTAATTTATGATAGTATAATGGTATTTTCTTAGAAGCACACTCTTACTTGAAAAAAGGAAATCATTAATATAATTGCGCAATGCATACCCGGGCACCTGTTGCAATGATCAAGAATTTGTAACTTATAGTCTCCCCAGTGGCTGATAAAAGCGTCTTCCTCCTCACATCAACGGACTTAACACGAGTTCCAAGGACCAATTCAATTCCTGACAAAAGTATTCCAGGAATTATCAGAAAAGACCCTCATAGCCAAAGTAAAAAAGTACTTTCACAAAATCGAAAGTGCAAACTGATTACCATTATCCGTGTACCATTTTGGGGTGAGCTTCTCATCATTGGCTCCAACACAAGTGTGGAAAGAAGGAAGCCGTGCAGGATCTGCAGATGAGATATTAATTAACCCTTACAGAGTCTAATGAGTGAACAATAACCAAATTCCATATTTCTCCAGATATTTTTTGGCATCAAGTTTCCTCTAAGTGCAGAAAACACATGTCTAGCATGTTTCTCTTACCTTCTGGCAGCAGAAACCCTTTGCTTAATGCGGGCCTTTCATATGGTGCAACCTGCAGAAAAAGCAAATACCAAAAGATAGTGATTATAGAGCAAAACAGACATAGGCTCTCCTTTTACTCCTCCAATATCAAATACTGTAAAACTAAACAAACATGAGGGATATGGTTAGGAATGAAAAACATGAACCACAAAACACAAGAATACAGGCTATTTGCTTGGAATTAATCAATACATCCCAATTTAAGATAGTAACGTTATGTGTTACTTTTCTGAGAGTACAGTCTATTTGCTGACACAGTGAATCAAGGATTGCTTATATACCCAAATTAAAGATAGTAACGTGATGTAATACTTATCTAAGAGTACATGCTTGCAATGCAGCCATGTGATATCTTCTATATTTTGCAGGCAATACTCTAAATATTTGGTCCATCTATTGATTCTAGCAAACTAATCTCCGAGTACTGTAATTTAATCCATTTCTTTGGATGCATTCCACCATTATGGATTCATTTAGCAGATTTTATGAACAACTTGCTCTTAAGAAGCATTTTGTCTTCATGTATTTCATAAAACTAGAGGAACAAAACACCGTTGTTTAGGAAAAATCCACAGTAATTATGTATAGTAGGTATCACACCGAATTCTTTAGAGACGCTGTAGATGATAAAGTATCAGAATCCCTAGCTACAGGGGACAAACAGAGACAATAGCAGACCTAATCAGTAATCAGAACCAAATCAAACCACCAAATCCAATACGAAAACCTTAAAAGCAAAATTCATATTCCAAAACAACTGAAAGTGAACTAATGAGAGACACTGAAATCAGACTAAAATTTCCAGGTGAGAGCTTGTAATACTTCGCAAGATGAATTAACAGGACCCACCAATAAAAGGAAAGAAAAAAAAAGTAAACATAGATTCTCTCTTCTCGCTATCAAATCATTAAATTAGAATCTATTTAATGAGATGGAGAGATCAAATACTTACGGGTTCTTCTGAAATGATGCAGAGTTCGCCATGAGAGACACCTCTCCGCGTGAATTCGAGAGCTGCATAACCAGCAGCAACACCTCCTCCGAGAATTACATACACAAACGCTCTTCCCATGGCGTTTAATTTTTTTCTATTTTCCCTTTAGTTTCTCGGGAAAATCCTAAACATGGAAAATCATTAAATAATTTTAATTTTCTCGAGAGAAAAAAAGAATTTGAGAGGCAGAAAAACAAATAAGTATAATCTGCAATTGGATCTTCTCCACCAGTGAATGATATTCGACGGTTGTGATATTCATTTACCATTTTACCCCTCGTTTGACTTCTTTTTCTACGCAAGGGTTTATATTAAATTTTAAAAAAAGGGAGAATTTTCTCAATGACCCAAAAATCCATTTTATTTTGGAGACTAACCCATATTTTTTAGAGTTTTGGGAAATAACTTTTGGCTAAATTAAAAACCAAAAAGTTCAAAGTATTTACAATTTTGCCATTAATGAATTAATAAAATTAAAACATAATTAAATACGAAAATACCAAAATACCCTTGTCTTCAACCTTGAGTCATTCATGGTTGAAGATAAATGCTTTAATGGAAAAGCTTGATTTTCGTCCATGGAACTTCGTTCGTGTTGGGTTTTTTCGTTGTTCGTTCATATTTGTTTAGTCAATCACTATTTTGGGAAGTTTAGAGA
>KE153472.1:452873-476779 GCA_000411095.1 Aethionema arabicum
TCTAAGATATTTTAGTTAGATTTGTAAAATTTATTTAATATAAATTTAAAAATAAAATGATTTTAGTTAGATTTTTACGTGATATTTTTTTGGTTAGATTTTGTAAATTTTATTTAATTTAAATATAAAAATAAAAGATTATAGTTAGATTTTGACGTGATATTTTTTTGTAAAGATTATAATAAGATTTTTTTTTAAATTGACGTGGTATTTAGTATAGGATTTAAAATAAATAAAAATTATTTTTTTAAACTAAAATTTTAAAAATAAATTAAAATAAAAGAAAATTGTGAGAAAAATTGTGGTAATGCCAGGTAGGAGAGAAAACTTCTCTTTTAGTATAATTAGATTTCACCCACTCAAATTACCTATAGTAAAATAATGACACAAGTTTATTTAGATACATAGGAATGTTACAAATAAAACCCTATAGAATTGAATATATATATATAAATATCACCCCATAAGAATAATTTTATTACAAACAGGTCCCAAACTCTTAACCCTCCTGATGGTGTGGAGGGTTTGAGGAACCAAAGGACTGCGTGCTGTTTTTAAAGTAACAATCATGCCGTTTTTTGGCCACGTTTTACGCGTTAAATAGGGCCTCTTTATGTACAAGTGGATATCATGCAAAGGCCCACAATTAGTTACACTCTCGGACCATGCAAGATGTCACAAAAACTTTTCGATCCCATTTCTTGTTACAATAATAATTTTTCACTTAAAATGAAATTTCGTAATTATTAAACTTAAAAAAAAAAAACAAGACCGACCATTTCAGATATTTACAAAATTGAATATAGTTCGGAATTAAATTTATGAAATTTTTATTGTGGTATTATTCCCTGAAAATAATATATATAAATTTGTATGATTTTACCCACATACAAAATTATAAAATTGAGAAAATAAATAATAGCAAACTAATTTTTTGTAGAACAAATTAAGGACACACATTAAATAAATAAATAAATGATAATTAGAAAGATTTTTCGGTAATCCAACACGTTAAGCAAAATTAAAACGAAATTGTAAAGCAAAGAAAAAAAAAGATTTACGGTCTATACATCACTCTAAATGTGTCGGCATAATTATATTTAATGTTAAAAAGGTACAATACACTTAAATAAGTACAGATTTTCTATTTATTATCTCAATTTAAATTTGAATTTTACTAAATAATTATATTATGTGGATTAAAAAATAAATAATTTTATTGCGAAAAAATGAAAAGCAAAAAAAAAAGATGCTATGCAGTTTTAGTGGTTTACAGTATCTATTGCATTAATTGAGAGTTATTAATTAACAAACTAAAATTGTTATATATGGCATTAATCGTTCACAATTGTTGACAAAAAAAAATCGTTCACAATTTTTGAAAATTTTAATTTTAATGTGAATATATTATGAATTCAATTATGATTAATTAAAAAATTAGACTACACAAAAATAAATAAGCAGCTGGTAAATATATAAAAATAAAATATATTTTGGAAATAATTTTAGTAGATTCTCTTATGATCTTCTAATTCTATTCCTCATTGTCAACGTTTCTGGAGTTTGACTGGACCCACAAGGTCCACTTGTTGGCCCACAAAAACTATTAACCGTACGATTGACATAGTGGGACCAATAAAATAAAATTGTGCGGCTGTGATTAATCTTTGACAAAACAAAGAAGCCACTTACATGTCAGCCACCTGTCCCAAACATGCCCGGGAATTTTCCACAACAATACAAAATTACAAACTACCTTATAACGACTTCATGATTATTACATGACAAGTTTTAATGACCTTTTTACCCTTGGACCGTCATATAGTAAAAACAAGTGATCTCAAAGGGCTTCTTAATTTCTCGTATTTATATGCTCTTTGTTAGCGTTTTCTCTTCTTTCTTTTGATTTCACTCCTTTTTTATTGATCAATTTCGTTGATATCAATCTTTTGTTTGCAATACAATTTTTTTTTTTAAGTTTAATGAGTTTAACATTTAATTCATTTTTGTTCGTATTCATAATTTCCATAGAAATCATCGTATGGAATTCAAATCAGTGATCAAAATGCAATATCCTTATCTTGCAGCCGTTCTTTACGATGATAATAATCTCACTTTAGAAAATTTTCATCAATCTTTTAATGATCAATATCATTCTAGATCATCATCTCTTTCATCAATGATAAATTCTACTTCTGATCATCATCATTTTGATGTGCAATCTCAAGCTGCATATGAAATACCATCAAAAGATATCATCATGGACATCACATCATATCCATGCAGTGAAACATTCAACACACATCTCCATGGCATATCAAATGATCAAGATCTCTTCAATCTAGCTTATTGCACTGAATCCAAGGGTATTTCCGACATTTTACATCTCTCTCAAACAAATACTCCACAAAATGGTATTGTTCATAACTTGTTTGATCCAAGTCAAAGGCTAACTTCTGGATCTAGAGCTGAGCCATTTCATCAAGATCAAGAGATGGTTAAAAATGATCAGATCAAGAAACATAGGAGGTTGCAGATGAGGAGAGGATGTAAAGCTTCAAAGAAAGCTAGTATCATTAAAGGGCAATGGACTTCTGATGAAGATAGGTAAAATTTAAATGTTTATTGTTGTAGAATTTATATATTTTTTCTTTTTGAACTTTGGATTTATATATGTTACATGTAATTTATAGATCATTGGTGCATTTGGTGGAACTTCATGGAACTAAAAAATGGTCTCAAATTGCTAAGATGTTACAAGGACGAGTTGGAAAACAATGCAGAGAAAGATGGCATAATCATCTTCGTCCTGATATTAAGGTTCGTTTTTTTTTCTTGTTTTATATTTATATGTTTCACATATATATATGTATATGTTTATGTATGTGCATAGTTAAATGCTTGATGCATATATACAAATATTATTATATGAATATGAAAAAAAGTGATACATGATACATCAGCTAAATATGTTTATCATGCTATTTACATTGATTACCGTATGATCATATGCATAAAATCAACCTTAATATGTAAAATGAAATATATAATATTCTGCATTTTTATTGAGTCATATAGATACAAATCTTGTTATATATAAAAACATGTTTTTTTTTTCTTTTTAAAATATGCTGAAAGAAAGATTGAGTGTTAACACACATATATACATATTAAAGAGAGTTCAAAGAAAGATTTCTTGTAATTGTCGATATATGCGGTTTTAGTTCATGCATGAAAAACTTTATACTTTAGAGTTTTGTTTTTATATACCTGTAAATGCATGTCTTATATTATTAATGTGTTTTGTCTACTTCCTATAGAATAACCATTTATTATTGGTAAAGTCATTTTTCACTTAGATTCTCTCTATTTCAATACAATTGAATTACACTGACGATATGACATATTCTTAATTAAAATTTAGTCATGTATAAACATATGGTTTATGTATTTATATGACAGAAAGATGGTTGGACTGAAGAAGAAGATAAAATACTAATCCAAGCTCACAAAGAAATCGGTAACAGATGGGCTGAAATCGCTAGAAAACTTCCAGGACGTACCGAAAACACCATTAAAAACCATTGGAACGCGACCAAACGTAGACAACACTCGAGAAGAACAAAAGGAAAAGACGAAATTACCCTCACTGTTGGTAACAACACTCTTCAAAACTACATTAGATCTGTTTCCTTCAACGAAAACACTCATATGATGACCACAACAAGAGGTAAGGGCAAATTCGTCATAGTGGAGGACAACAACAACAACAACAAAGATTTAGTTGATGGTATGATGATGAATTTGGATTTGGAAGGTGTAACGCATACAACGCCAGCGTCTGGATCAGCGTCCACTTCTGCGTCTGCGTCTGCGTCTGGTGTAACTACTGAGTTTGATGAACCAGTGACTGATAGTTGGATGGTGATGCATGGATGTGATGAAGTTATGATGAAAGAAATTGCTTTGTTGGAGATGATTGCTCATGGTCGTCTTTAATTAATTATGTTAAATATCAAAATTTGAAACTTATATTTATATCTATTTATGTAATTGTAATCTAAACTCGTGTTTGTAGTCGGTCCATGAGATTTAATTTTGTTCGCTTTTATATAAAAATGGTGAAAAAAAAATACTAAAACAGATATGGGCCGGGCTGAGATTTACGTAGTTTAGGCCTAATTAGGCGTACGCTAACAAAACGGTGTCGTTTAGGCCTAATTAGGGGTACGCTGACAAAACGGTGCGTTTTAGGCCTAATTAGGGGTACGCCGACAAAACGGTGTCGTTTAGGCCTAATTAGGGGTACGCTGACAAAACGGTGTCGTTTCGGTCAAGTGTTGAATACACTATGGTCCACCCGTCACTATCTCCACTCTGTCCTGGTCTCCGTTTTCTTGGTATCTGTGGCTCACCGTCACGGACTAGATACTCTACGCACTACAGAGATTCAAAGTTCAATTTGACTTCTCCATTGGAATCATCACGTTTGTTGCAGCAGAAGAAGAAGCATTATCGTTTCTTCTTGCATTTTGTAAGTATTAAGATTTATCTAATCTGGATAAACTATTTTGAAGTTATTGATACTGCTTTTCTTCAGAATCTAATGATTACTCTGATTCTATATTAGGTAACTGTAAATCGGTTCATTCGATTTTATTCCCTTTGAAATCTCGATATCCTGGTGATGCTTTGATCTGGTTTCTCAAGTTGACGTTGATCCATTGGATTTCGGATCCGAACGGATCAACTTCTGCTACTGAGATCTAGGATCGTTAGTGAGAGAATGGAACTTCAGAATGTTCTCGGTCCAACCAGCCTTGATTATTGGTTAAACTGGAGAGTGTTTCTCTGTGCGGTATGGGTATTTACTCCCATGATTGTTTCTGTGTTTATTATATGGAAGTACGAGGATAGTACTGTAGAAATTCAATCAAAGAATGGTAATGATGCTAGTAATGGTGAACATGCTTTATGCATTGAAGATACTTGGAAACCTTGTTTTAAGCATATCCATCCTGGTTGGTTACTGGGTATTCGGATTTTTGGGTTCTGTTTCCTTTTTGCGTGTAACATTGTCCGGCTTGCTAATCGTGGATGGCACATATACTACTATTATACTCAGTAAGTTCTACTTGTTTCTCATCTTGTAAACCTTCTTTTAATGTGTTTGAATTTGGAGTTCACCGATGCTTAAGAAACTTAGTTTATGATTCTTAAGTAGCTTTAATCTTTTTACGAAGGATATAATTTGGTAGGTTTGAGCTTTATGAAATGTTGCAGCCTCTACTATTTTATTGATTGTGTGGTTGCTTGACAGGTTGACATTCACGTTGATAGCAATCTATTTCGGGGTATATTTTGATCTCTCTGCTGTTCTTGAACTTATTATCAAAGAGGGAAGATCCATGTGCATGGTTCTTCTAAATATCTTGATCACATGTTTCTCTTGTAGTTAGGATCACTACTGTCAGTTTATGGATGTTTTCAACACGCGAGGCAACTGAGGACAGGACTCACTGCTGACCAAGTTGAAACCGGATATCACTTGCCACTTATAAACGGGGAGAACATGGTTTTGCTCGAGAAGAGAAAAACATGGGAATCAAAGATACTATGCTCCTGTGTTCATCTCTTTCAGATTATATTTCAGGTAGGCACATTCCTTAAAATATGGCATATTATGGCATCATTAGTTTATCCGTGATGATCTCTTATACTGTTTTGGTTTTTTCTTTTGTGGAAATACAGATGGGTGCTGGAGCAGCTGTACTTACAGACATTATATATTGGACCGTAATTTTTCCATTTCTGGCTTTACAAGACTATGAGATGAGTTTCGTAAGTTTGCTTACCCTATAATACTAAAATCTTTTGCACGATACATGTAAGGTATATGCTTCTGCTTTTGCATCTATTTTAAACCTGTTTGAGTTGACATTCACTGTGAACTTACACCTTTTGCTATTCAGTTCTTAACTCTTCTAGAGTAAGTTATGTTCCAGATGACTGTGAATTTGCACACAAGCAACCTCGTTTTGCTGCTTTGTGACATGGCTCTGAACCGCCTGGTAACAACACTTTTCTCTTCTACATATGAGGTCTTAACCTGCGTTTTCTCTGCATTAGCTTATTAACCTGAGTTTTGGTGTTGCTGTGCAGAGGTTTCCCTTGTTTAGGATGTCCTACTTCATCTTGTGGACAGGTTGTTTCGTCATTTTCCAATGGGTTATTCATGTTTTTATCTCCGTAGGGTAAAAAATTCTCGTCCTTTTTCTCCCTTGTCTTTCATATTCTTATGTCGATTTCGTTACATAGCTTTTTTCTTTTTTCGTTTTGATTCATTTAGGTGGCCATATCCATTTCTAGAGTTGGCATCCCCAATGGCTCCTGCGTGGTTAGTGAGCCTGTTAAATTTTAACTTTGTAGATCAGTCGATATTGATTGATTATTTCAACGATCCTTAATGGCTCGATCAATTTACATATCTGCAGGTATTTGTTGGTTGCGGTGCTTCATCTTCCTTCATATGGCGCCTTTGCATTACTGGTCAAAATCAAATACTATATTGCTACCTAAACTGCTTTGACCTTCAAATGAGGTCAGTTTCATCCTCAGACCCAATATCCCATGAAGAAACTATACAAAGGTTTTGGTTTCCAACTCTCGATTCTCATTCATTTTAAAGGCAAACCAAATTATGTAAGCTGAAAATTTTACATGTCTCATAATATTCATTACATGAAGAAAAAATAATTACTGTATTGATCAATAAATCTTTCCTTGCTCATCTAGCTTACCGTTTATGTGCATTTTGGTTGTTGGCTTCAAAAGATTTCAGGGTTTAGCGTGCAAATGAACTGATGTTAATGTCCTTCTGTTGAGCCAGTTTGGTCAGGGCGTTATCTATCTTACCAAACACTTCTTCCTTTGAACAGTTTCCATTGATCTTAACTGTTATATCTTGGTACATAGATAACAAATCTCTCGCATGTTGGTTATGAGTGTTTAACCGGAGTTTCACCTTCTCTTCGGTATCATCAAACCGTTGAGTGAGTCTTGCAGCGATCTCTTCGGTTTCAGGAGGAGAATACTTCAAATGGTATATCTTTCCGGTGACAGGATCTAATCTACGCCCAATTACTCGTTGAACAAGAACATCTTCAGGTACTTCAAGTAGAATGAATAGATCAGGATTGAATCCAAGTCTTTGAAGAGATATTGCTTGTGATAAACTCCTAGGATATCCATCTAGAATCCAACCTTTTTGCTGCGAATCTGGCTTTGACAAAGCCTCTTTTAGTATCAAAACAAGTATTTCATCATCAGGGCCTATTAGTCCTTTTTCCATGTTTTCTTTTACCCTTGTTCCATTTTCACTTCCGGATTCTATTTCAGCTCGAAGCAAATCTCCTGTTGAGATATGCACTAAGCCATATTTCTTAGTAATGAGCTCGCTTTGTGTACCTTTACCAGCAGCTGGAGCTCCTGATATCAGAATTTTCAGAGGCTCAGCTTCTGCAGCTGCTACAACATGAAAATTAGGAGATCTCAAAGAACCACTGGTGGTCGAAAAGGGTGAACGTGTGTTTAAGCTGCAGCAGACTGAGTTAGAAGAAGGGACCGGGCACGAAACGGCTCGGGGTGGGCATAGGGTTACTGCCGGAGAATTCATAAAGCTAGCCATTTCTCTTTCGCTTCTGTGATGAAAACTAAAAGAACCACAAAGTCAGTTAATCTATGTTTCAGTTAAAAGTGCCGATCAAATCTATGTAGAGACTTAGAGCACGATCAAGTTTAAAGCATTGCAATATCTAGTGTCATCTACGAAGAATTAAGGATAGTAAGAGATACAAGATTTTACCTCTTCCTGCACTTTCGAGGGGATACTCTCAAATTCAACTTGGTGCATCAATATTATATATACATGTGTTCATACGTGTTTTTACTGTTTAAGATATAATAATTATGAGTTTTTGAAATATAGTATCAATTATGGACAAAATTAACAAACAAGAAGATTTTACTTAAGTCATTATATGACAAATAGACTAAAATTTGGAAATTATAAAAATCTATGCTTTGGATATCGCTGCCAACAAAACTCTGGAGTTTGGCCAAAAATCTAAGTTCTTTTTTTTTCCCTTTTTTTTAGTTTATTTATAAATTTATGTGGTATTAATTGTAGTTAATGGTATAATTGGTAAACAATTATCAATTACTATGACTTTAAGATATTTTTTGGAAACAAACGTATAAATTTTATCTTCTCTTTTGTTTGTTTAGTCATATTCAAGTGGTATATGTTAAAATATATTAATGAGTAGTTAAGGTGTGGATAATTTTCTTTTTATAGTTTTTGACATGTGTAAATTATTTCATAAGGAAAATTTGTGATAGTAGCTAAAAGTAATTTAAGGGAAAAAATAATTCAAACTCTTTAAATTTAAGGATAAAATCCCAATATATATTAATTTAATACTAAGATAAATCATTCACCAATACACATTAAAAAATTTTAAGTCGGAGGGAGTATTTAATACATAAAAAATTACGTATCATTATTATTACCAAGAAAAATTTAGATCAACAATTTTTATCAACAATTTTTATGATATTGTAATCTCGTTATCTCCTATAAATCATTGTGATTATTATTGTTATTGTTAACAAATTAACGAACAAGCCCGACATGTAACTATTTATGAAACGGCCCATAAATATTTTAAATACTTAAAATTAGATCCAAATAAATGAATTTATACTAGATGACCCCTGGAACGGTTTGAAATTGAGGAATCCAAGAGCGCGTCATTTTCCCCCATTTCCTTATTTAGCTTGCTCTCTACTCTAACGGCCAACAGAAATTTGACGCCCCACTCCCTCACTTTTGAATTCACTCTCTATCTCTAGCGGGAACCTTCGTCTTTTCGTCTCGTCTCGCTCAGTTCTTTTCGGATGCAGATTTGACGGTGAGATCGATTTTCTGTTCAGTCTTCAATTGTATATGCCCGATGCGTGAACGGTTGCTGTAGAGTATTGTGATTTCGACTAGTTCGTTACTTCCTCTTCCGATGTTTCTAAAATTTTGCTAGAGTGATCTATTCTCTTAATATTTGCTTAGCTAGGGTTTTTGAGAGTTTAATTGGTTTCTGCATCAGGATCCGAGCAGTTCTCGGTTTGAATATTGCTGAATTCGTCTTCTATAATATATACACAGAGTTTTAGTAAGTGTTATCGCTTTCAATGTGTGACGACACTTAGGGTTTTACTTTGTATCTGATGGTTCCCGCATCGATATGTGCTGGTTTACAGTTCTTAAACCTGTAGACGGTCAATTAAATCCTTGGTCATGGATACCTACACTCTTAAATCTGTGTCAGATTTGCCCGGAAATTTCCGTTCAGCTTTCAGTTTCAGGTACTATCCCATTTTAATTTCAGATTTTGTGTTCATTTTATAGTCAGGTTTCTAATTTAGTGTTCAATTAAGATGCCTTTTGCTTCAAAGAGTGATTGCTACATGTTATAAGACCAACACTAATCGTGAATCTGAACTTTCCTTGTATTCCATCTCGCTTGCATTTCAGATACTTCAATTCGCTGCAGAGCGAGTGCTTTCCACTGTGCTTTCACTCCGATATAAACATGGTTATTTCAGCACCAACTGGAAGTGGTAAAACCGTTCTTTTTGAACTCTGCATTTTGAGGCTTCTCTCAAAGTCTATCTCCAACGAAGGAAAGTTCCTGCATGCTAAAGGAGCTCTTAAAACAGTAAGTTTTTTGTGCATGCACTTTTCTGAATGTGTCGATGCCTTCCTTTTTACAATTAATTCACCTATTGCTCTGCTGTCATATATGACATGTTTATTCATGGCGTGGTCTATGGTGTAAAGGTTTACATATCTCCATCCAAGGCTTTAGTACAGGAGAAGCTGCGTGATTGGAATCAAAAGTTTAATCCATGGGGAATTAGTTGTCTGGAGCTGACAGGTGATAATGAAACCTACAGTACAAATAATATACAAGAGGCAGATATTATCTTGACTACACCTGAGGTCAGATACCATATATGTTCTTTGTATCCTCTTTTGGAATTTGTTCACTGCCTCAGATATCCTAATGCTTTCAACTGGAACACGAAAACTATATGGCATTCGTTGTGATCCTTAACAGAAAATACATGCCTATATCACCTCTACCATTTTTGTACTTTCCATGTTCGCTTGCAGAAATTTGATGCAGTGAGTCGTTATCGCGTTACCAGTGGAGGCTTAGGTTTTTTCAGTGACATAGCACTTGTACTCATTGATGAAGTTCACTTGCTGAATGATCCACGTGGTGCTGCTCTTGAGGCAATAGTCAGTAGAATAAAGATTCTGTCTAGCAATCATGAACTAAAGTCAAGTCCTTTAGCCTGCGTACGTCTTCTGGCTGTCTCAGCTACTATCCCAAACATTGAAGATCTAGGTAAAATGTAGCTCAAAATTTACTAAAATTTCGGAGATTTTGAAGATTAGTTCTTTTACTTACTTTGCTAACTGATTTTGAAGGATTAGTTCTTTTACTTGTTTTGCTTACTTGTTTCAAGACAAAACCAGAGAAAAATTTCTTCAAAACAACTAACAGTAGTGATAATTGTCAAATTATTGCAGCGGAATGGCTCAAGGTTCCTACAGCGGGAATTAAGAGGTAACTTATGGATTAACTCTTAGAGAATTATGTCCTATTGATAATTAAGAGGTAGCTTAAGTTGTTTGAATGAAACGTGTCCTTATGTGGAAAATGCTTCATTTTTCTTCTTTGGTGACCTTCCATGTTTTATAGGTTTGGCGAAGAAATGAGACCTGTTAAGTTGACAACTAAAGTTTTCGGTATCTGTTTGCATCCCAAAAGTCGATATTTCGTTTTTTTTAATGTGAAGTTATACGTGTTGATGTTTTTCCTGTTCTCAAGAATTTTAAGAAAATGTCTTCCTGAACAGGTTATGCTGCTGCCAAGAATGACTTCCTCTTTGAAAAAGTATGCATCTACATCTTGCTTTTCGATAGTGTCAAAACAAAAATTAAATCAATATTGACTTTATTTTCTTTGTTTTCTCAAATCCAGCGCCTGCAGAACTATATTTATGGTACGCCTATGATCTACCGTCAATGCTTTCTTACTTAGTGCTGTAATTTACACTATTCACTTGAGAAAATCTATGTATATGCAGACATTTTGATGCAATTCTCGAAAGGAAAATCTGCTCTAGTTTTCTGTTCAACACGAAAAGGAGCTCAAGAGGCTGCACAACGGCTTGCTCAGACTGCAATGACCTATGGCTACTCAAATCCATTCATTAAAAGCAGAGAACAGGTGGAACGGCTACGGGAGGCTTCAACCATGTGCAGTGACAAACAAATGCAGTCTTACATTCTCCAAGGCGGTATATTCTGCTGTGTTCTTTTAAACTTGTCGAATATGCCGTTGCCTTCACCATTGTTCTTTTGTTCCGTAAGTTGATATCATCTGCAATGGCCCCATTCAGTTGGCTATCACAATGGTGGTCTTTGCCAAAAGGACCGCAGCCTTGTAGAAGGGCTCTTCCTCAAAGGAGATATCCAAGTTATTTGCACGACCAACACTCTTGCTCATGGAATTAACCTGCCTGCACATACAGTAATCATAAAGTCAACTCAACATTTGTACGTCCTTGAGTGGATAGTTCCATTGAGCACCTATCTGAAATTTAACTAGGTATTCACTGAAATTTTTCTCTCCTTTCAGCAACAAGGAAAAAGGCCAATACATGGAATATGATCGATCCACATTACTGCAGGTATATTACTCGACGTTGTCTAGTTGTATATGTGTGATATCGCAGTCTGATTATCTGCAGGGCCACTGGAATGTGCTCTATATTATACTCCTCGCCGGAGAAGTAACTTCTCTTTCCTAGATGTGTGGCAGGGCTGGTCGGCCTCCATTCGATGACACGGGAATGGTTGTAATTATGACTAGAAGAGAGACGGTAACTTACTGCAACTTTTCTCTGCGGCCTGTTCTTTTACTTTAGTTTTAGTTTTTCGCTGTATTTTATGTAGTTATTTATTACATGGTTACAGGTCCATCTATACGAGAATCTCTTGAATGGATGTGAGGTAGTTGAATCACAGTACGTATTAGCTAATGAAATTCTGTTTTTGGAACCCTTTGCTTTTTTACACGCTTTAGTGTCTTCAAGAAATATTTTTCTTTATTTTGTTTCAGATTGCTGGCGTGCTTAACGGAGCACCTAACAGCAGAAATAGTTCAACTTACAGTATCTGACGTTACACGAGCAATTGAGTGGATGAAGTGCTCATATCTCTACGTCAGAATGAAAAAGGCACGTTCTTGTCTTTTTGGCTGATCAGTTCGGCTACTTATTATCATATAACTAATCTGAAGTTCTCATTCGGACAGAACCCTGAGAAGTATGCTATTAAGAAAGGAATTCCAAAAGATCGAGTTGAAAACCATTTGCAAGGTGTCCTATTGGCTTAGTTAGTTTACCAATCTTACTTAATGAAGTTCTCATATGTCTTCGGTCCTACCAGAGCTTTGCCTACAGAAGATCAATGAGCTGTCCCGCTATCAGATGATCTGGACAGACACAGATGGTTTTGTTTTGAAACCACAAGGTATTGAAATTTATGGTTGCATATCTTCAGTTTCATAATAAAACTGACCCTAATTTTTTTTTCTATAGAGCCCGGAAGGTTGATGACAAAGTATTATCTAAAGTTTAACACAATGAAGTGCATTA
Organism: Aethionema arabicum; assembly: GCA_000411095.1. NCBI lineage: Eukaryota > Viridiplantae > Streptophyta > Magnoliopsida > Brassicales > Brassicaceae > Aethionema > Aethionema arabicum. Next base: position 465,663 of record KE153472.1, read on the forward strand.
TTGAGGCGCCAACAGGCTATAGCTTGGAAGAGGCTCTTCACATTGTATGCCGCGCTGAAGAGATTTCTTGTATGCAAAAGCTTCTTTTGGTACATAACCCTTTAATATGAATGGTTAGCTAATTCTTTTTGTCCTGGAAAATGAAGGGATACAGCTCAGACGCAATGAGAAGAAGACCTTAAATGATATAAATGCAGATAAAGGAGGGCGTCTAAGATTCCACATCAACGATAATAAAGGAAAGCGGAAAAAGCGCATCCAAACCAGAGAGGAAAAATTATTTGTCTTAGCAAATGATTGGTTGACTGGGGACCCTTCAGTCCATGATTTATCCATGAATCAGGTTCATAGCTCCTTCTTTCACTTAGTCCACCCATAAATCTTGGCTATTCATCGGATGATTGGATCTTTTTTTTTTGTCTCAGGATGCTAACTCGCTATGTTCAAGTGGATCCAGAATAGCTAGATGCATGAAAGAATACTTTATTTACAAAAAGAATTATAAAGGAACGCTTAATTCAACACTTGTAGCAAAATCACTCTTTCAAAAGCTTTGGGACGACAGCCCATATTTGCTGAAACAACTGCCAGGCATTGGAATGGTCACAGCAAAGGTATGTATAATCTTCGTGTGTTCTTTATAAAGCTTATTCACTTCACTTACATATCTCAGATGCTTCAGTGATTTTTTTTGTTCGGGACCTTTTCTCTAAATACACTACTTCGCTAGGCACTTCACTCGATGGGAGTTAGGTCATTTGAAACTCTTGCTGAAGCTGATCCAAGAAGGATAGAGATTGTGACTGGTCGAAAATATCCTTTTGGAAATCACATCAAGGAGTCTTTAACGTCTCTACCTCCAAAGGTAGGTATAAAGATCGAGGAAGTTGAATGTCAGAAGCAAGGGCTATCTAAATTAGCAGTCACATTGACGCGACTATCACAACCTCTGCAATCCACAAAACGCCATTACGCTGACATGGTTGGTTGGCTTGACTTTACTGAAGATACTGTACACACATCTCCAGTTCTCTGCATAGTCTCTTTATTGGCTCATGAACAGAAGATAACTACTAGATGCTGTACTAATCGGTATCCTTTTCTGGCAGATCGTTGGCTCAGAGGAAGAAAATCTTATCCACTTTCACGAGAAAATAAGGTGATGGGCACTTATTCAACCATAAACCATTGAAATAAAATACGAATCTGCTAATGCAACTCTTCTAGAAGTGATGCATTTACTTAATACATAAATTATATCATGTCTCTTATATATATATTTATGTAAATGCATCTGATCAGTGGTATTTTTATGGCAACAGGATGGATGACTTCTCCAGGTATGCTTACTTATTAATCACTCTATCAATTCAACTCTTCGTCTAACATGGTGTAAAAAGTTACAATCCTTTTTTCCTTCTGTTGCCTTATGTAGTCCCTATAGCGTAACCATACTCTTGGAAACGCCTCAACAAACGAAGGTGACTGTGAAGGCTGATCTCATCTTCGAAGAATACAGTTAAGTCTTCTAAATAACGTCGCTGGTCTGATAGCAAAATTTGATTACTATTTAGGAAGCGAGACACTGCAACATAAGTATACTATCTTGAGTGATTTATTTCGGGTCTTTGATTTTGTAGTTGGTATAGATATCCATGAAACACTTCTACTGAAGAAGGCACACAACAAAAAAATAAATTACAAAAGCGAGAACAGGCTGCCTCACTACTATCCTCCCTCGCTGGATGTTTGCATAGTAGATGATAACACCCAAGTTAAATCTGAAGAGTCAAAGAAAAATGATCAAAAAGATGATATGTGAGTACCTTCTGTTTTTCTTTTTTTTGCTCGGAAAATAATCTATTATCAATTTATTTCCAGCTGCCTAGATATACATAATTTTGTCATGAATACATTTGTCCTCAAATTAGTAAGCATCTGTTCCTTTTACTTCTCCAGGCCTAGTTTCAAGCTCTTTGATGAAGATTCAGAAGAAGGTTAGATATTGAATACGAATTTCATCTTGTGTTCTATATATTCATTTTATCATTTTCCAACTGCAGAAATCTTCGCAGAGAATGTTCCCTATGTGACAGTGGAAGAAGATGACTGCGTTATTATCAATGAAAATACAGTCTTTGACCACATACGCGAAAAAGCAAAGTGTTATCCTTCTTTGAGCACTTTGAATCCCACCTCTCCAGCATCAGGAATATCAACTCTAAAAAGAAAGAGCGTACGGGAGAATAATATTCACGAGCTTGATGCGCCACAAGAAACACAGAGAAACCAAATCCAGCATGATTACGTTCTTGGCTTACCTACAAATACCAAAGACAATGAACAAAGTGGTTTAAGCCTTGATGCTTCAGAGCAGGTTTTTGAAGACAACACTGGTGCGTAAACCTTCTTCATGCTCCAGTTTTATTTCTAGTTTAAACGTTTTGGTTCAAGTGATCTATAACAGTTCACTCCCATTAACCATTAACGAAACTTATGTCTCTGAAGCTGAAGTAAAATCAGAAAGACAATTCTCAGAAGATAAAGTATTCAATCACATCCGGAAAAGGTCCAAGAATTCCCCAGTTCTCGCCACATCACAAATCAGCCCCTCAAACATCGGACACCATAGTTCAAATCCTTCAACGAATTCTTTACTAGGAGGAAACACAGGGTTAAGTCCATATAAAGCTTACGGGATGCTTAGTCATTCTCCAAAAAGGCCAAGCATCACCTCTGATGCACCTTCTGAAATGTTGTCCTTTGATATCTCAATGGCTAAGGGAAGCAGCAACAAGGTGGAGCCTGCAACGTTTGGGTTCAACAGCTTAAAACAGAAAGGAGTCTGCTCCATAGTTCCAGGTAAGTCCACTGACTCTGATTCTTATCTTGGTTTCAAAAGCATCTTCTCTTTTCTCTGACTTCTCCCAACTACACCAAATGACTTTATATTCATGTCATATACTGTACATTTAAAAGAGTCAATATATTGATCCAAATATCACTTAGTGTTTGGGCTTGTTTAAGATGGGCCTTAAGTATTGGGCTTCTTCTCTTGGTGTTGTTGTTTTGGACTCTTAAACTTAAATCATAGTTAATAAAGATAAGCCAACGAGCAATCGAGAGAGATACACAACAAGATGAGTCTGAGTTGGAGCACTATCTATAATCTTTTGTCTCCTTCAGCCAAGAAGATCTTTCACTGCCAGGTGGCACCACCACAGCCTCTATCTAATCTATTGGAGTTTGTAGAAATCTAAGATGAACCTTTTCAACCAATCAAAAATCGCTGACGTGTCCATATGATAAATCACCTTCTCTTGTATAAAACGAAAACTCATGGTCGACACTACACCATCTCATCTTACTTCACTTCTCTCTGCTCCAGTTAGTTAACAAAGACTTATCCTAAAATGGCCACGTCAGCAATCCAGCAATCCTCTTTCGCCGGTCAAACGGCTCTCAAGCCCTCCAACGAGCTCCTCCGCAAAGTCGGTGTCTCCAACGGTGGCCGTATCACCATGCGTCGTACCGTCAAATCTGCTCCTCAGAGCATCTGGTTCCAACCCAAATCTCTAATTCCTCTTCTTTACATCAATTTCAATCTAACAGTTTCATTTAACCTAAGCATCTGTTTTGTGGCAGGTACGGTGAAGACCGTCCCAAGTACTTGGGACCCTTTTCCGAGAACACACCTTCCTACCTAACCGGAGAATACCCCGGCGACTACGGCTGGGACACCGCTGGTCTCTCCGCCGACCCAGAAACATTCGCTAAGAACCGTGAGCTAGAAGTAATCCACAGCAGATGGGCAATGTTAGGAGCTCTAGGATGCATTTTCCCAGAGATTCTGTCCAAGAACGGAGTCAAATTCGGAGAAGCAGTGTGGTTCAAAGCAGGATCTCAAATCTTCTCAGAAGGAGGATTAGATTACCTCGGAAACCCAAACTTGATCCACGCACAGAGCATCTTAGCCATCTGGGCATGTCAAGTAGTCCTAATGGGTTTCATTGAAGGCTACAGAGTTGGAGGTGGTCCACTTGGAGAAGGGCTTGACCCACTTTACCCAGGAGGTGCCTTTGACCCATTGAACCTTGCGGAAGATCCAGAGGCTTTCGCTGAGCTGAAGGTGAAGGAGCTCAAGAACGGTCGTCTTGCAATGTTCTCAATGTTTGGATTCTTTGTTCAAGCTATTGTCACTGGTAAAGGTCCCATTGAGAATCTCTTCGATCACGTTGCTGATCCTGTCGCTAACAATGCCTGGGCTTTCGCCACCAACTTCGTCCCCGGAAAATGATNATCTATTGGAGTTTGTAGAAATCTAAGATGAACCTTTTCAACCAATCAAAAATCGCTGACGTGTCCATATGATAAATCACCTTCTCTTGTATAAAACGAAAACTCATGGTCGACACTACACCATCTCATCTTACTTCACTTCTCTCTGCTCCAGTTAGTTAACAAAGACTTATCCTAAAATGGCCACGTCAGCAATCCAGCAATCCTCTTTCGCCGGTCAAACGGCTCTCAAGCCCTCCAACGAGCTCCTCCGCAAAGTCGGTGTCTCCAACGGTGGCCGTATCACCATGCGTCGTACCGTCAAATCTGCTCCTCAGAGCATCTGGTTCCAACCCAAATCTCTAATTCCTCTTCTTTACATCAATTTCAATCTAACAGTTTCATTTAACCTAAGCATCTGTTTTGTGGCAGGTACGGTGAAGACCGTCCCAAGTACTTGGGACCCTTTTCCGAGAACACACCTTCCTACCTAACCGGAGAATACCCCGGCGACTACGGCTGGGACACCGCTGGTCTCTCCGCCGACCCAGAAACATTCGCTAAGAACCGTGAGCTAGAAGTAATCCACAGCAGATGGGCAATGTTAGGAGCTCTAGGATGCATTTTCCCAGAGATTCTGTCCAAGAACGGAGTCAAATTCGGAGAAGCAGTGTGGTTCAAAGCAGGATCTCAAATCTTCTCAGAAGGAGGATTAGATTACCTCGGAAACCCAAACTTGATCCACGCACAGAGCATCTTAGCCATCTGGGCATGTCAAGTAGTCCTAATGGGTTTCATTGAAGGCTACAGAGTTGGAGGTGGTCCACTTGGAGAAGGGCTTGACCCACTTTACCCAGGAGGTGCCTTTGACCCATTGAACCTTGCGGAAGATCCAGAGGCTTTCGCTGAGCTGAAGGTGAAGGAGCTCAAGAACGGTCGTCTTGCAATGTTCTCAATGTTTGGATTCTTTGTTCAAGCTATTGTCACTGGTAAAGGTCCCATTGAGAATCTCTTCGATCACGTTGCTGATCCTGTCGCTAACAATGCCTGGGCTTTCGCCACCAACTTCGTCCCCGGAAAATGATTTGATGTAACGCAATTTGATTTCGCAAAATTATCTACTTTTTTTTGTTTTTGCTAATTCTCTTTTAGTATGTAAAGTTATTTAATCTCTACTATTCCGTGTTCTTGCTTAGTAAAATCGGTCGCATTATGAAATCAATCGCCTCTCTATTTTGCTTCTTCCACAAATAGCATTCTATTATCTACTAATTTTTCGGGCTGATTAAAATCAATTGATAATAAATATATTAATGAATGCTCCTTATATGTTAGTGTTAAAATCTCTATTAAAAATCTATTCTAGCTGGAAGATGCTTGCTTCTGTTTATTGATAAATTTAAATGAAATCAAGTTCTACAAAAAAATGTATAGAAAATAAGAACATCTACATAACATTACAAAACAAAAATCCATGTCGTGTTTTCACATTCCGCACCATTCTTTGACTTCATTCTCTTCGACTAAGCATATGACAAAGGAATCCAGACGTATACAACATAACTCAAACTCGTCTCTTTTCTTTTCTTCTCTTTTTTTTTCACATTCTAATATCTAAAAACGAAAAAATCTTAGACATTATATTATATATGATTCGCTAGCAAGAGTGTTAACGTCTTTACGAATTGGCTAAAAAAGCCAAAAAGCAGAGTAAAGATCACTAAGAACGGACCTAAATAAAGTGCGTCGAAAAAGAAAAAAAAAGATTACCTCACTGTACAAAGCCTCCTTGAAGATACTTTTCCAACTAATCATTCATCTGTTGATTCGATTCCTTCCATCACTGACGGCTGAGATTCTAACTGTTCTTCGCCATTTTCCGCTGCCTTGGAAACTCTCTCAAGCTTGATAGAGTTACTGTTACTTTCATTGTAGTCGTTCTCACTGTCGCTTTCTTTGGTCTCTTCTTGTTCCGAAGTGTTGTGTCCGGAAATATTTGTGTCCTGCAGAAGGGTGTTGTTCTCTGGTTCTTCCCGGGGCTGATCATCTAACGAGGAGGCTTTGATAGTAGCGGCAGAGGAAGATTCTGCTGGTTTAGGGTCATTATAGATAGTAGTGCATTTTGTTTTGCCGCTAGGGTCACTGGAAATAGAGGGATTATTATTATTCTCTCCACTGGTTTGGCGCGTTACCCACACGAGCTGCAATACGTGTTGTTGCCAAGACTTTGCATTGGCAAACGCTTTCTCAGCTGCGCTGCGTTTCAAAAATGTGACACGGGCTCCACGGTTTTCCACAGGTGTCTCTTGGTCCTTGCTACTATCAATAGATATGGCATCTTCCAGTTCCACTTTAGTGACTTCACCACAAGAAGAAAAATGTTCCTTCAAGATAGTAACCTGGAAGGAGTAAAAGAGTTCAATGCATCAGCAAGTGTCTCCTCTGATCAAACGAGCAGAGAACTTATTCGCATTCATAAATTGGGAAATAAAGAGAAAAAGAAAGGGTACATACATCAGCTAACCCAGTTGGCAAAGGTGGAAGAACTTTAAGGGTAGTGGTACGGTTGTCCAACTTATATCTATTCGCCATAGGAGTACTCAAACTTTTAGCAAACGGATAAGGTCTGTGTTTCATGATTTTTGATTCTAGCGATGGCATCTCTGTGCTTGGTTTAGTGGTGGTGATAAATGATTTCTGGATAATCACTTTCTTCTCTTGAGGTGACTCCATTTTTGGTGATGCAACTGCAGCAGCAGAATCAGTAGCTGCGTCCACTTTAAGACGCTTAGCATCTGGCTCATCTGCCGCCTCGCCCTTGACAACCGTACCCTGAGAAGATTTTAAACAAGATGAAAAATATCTTTAGCTGAAGACATCCCAAAGTAAAAATAAATGCATCACCGAGCACATGTGTCTACTCAAATTTCTGTGTCATAATCAGTAGTCAGATCTGCATTTGTCTAGCATTTTACACAACTTCAATTTCCAAAAGTCTGAGATATCATGTCCTCAGAACTCATGATTTGACTGCTGTTTAACTTTCGAGGTGACTGTAAATATGCCTATGAAATATGGACTGAATAAAATATGGAAAGAGGTTTGGTTGCTTGTTTCTTACATGTTTCTGAAGTTTCGCCAATTTTTTGCGGAACTCGTTACGCTTCTGTTCCAGCATTTCCTGCTTTTTCCGGAGTTCCTCCTTCAACTGCCCAAGAGCTTCTGATTTTTTCTGCTGAGGCAACAGAACTTTGGGACCATTGGTGACCACCACAGGTTTAGGGTGTTCAGAGGAGGATGGAGCTTCACCAACAGGGCCCTTTGCATTGGGAGATACATACTTGCTTTTTGAAGCTGAAACAATAGGAAGTTGGTATGACCCTCCAAAAACAGGCATACCACGACCCTTCATAGAAACACCATTTCCAGTGGCCAGGCCATTATCAGGGACACTGTCCCTATTTGCCCACCAAAGTTTGATAAAGCGGTTACCCATCACAGCATCAGGTGCCCTTAGAGCAGATTCAGCCTCTTCACGTTTTGAGAACTGCACAAATGCTCGCTCAGTATTTGATAGGATGCGGATGTCAATAACTTTCCCAAATTTCTGAAAATGGGCAAGAATAAGATCCTTTCTGTTGTTCTCTAGGGGAATACCGTTCACAAATAGAGTCCGCGTTGCCTTCTGGGATGATTTTCTTGTATTGTTCATCGCATCATTTGATGAATCACCAAGATTTTGTTTCCCGTGACAAGATAAACTAACTTCCGTCAATTGATCGCCGAGACCAGCTGATGAATTTAATACTGCATCAGCTTTCTCTTTCGTATTTGCTTGACTGTTAGAACCACGCATTCGACCCCAAACTGGTTGACTTGTACTCCTAGAGACATTTTCACCACCTTCTTGGTTATTGTCATCCGATGGAGCAACAGTTTCATCAAGACCATGAGATAATGCACCTGAAGTTTCACCAGCAATATTATTCCACAAAGGTTGATCAGGATCGTAAAAATCAGTTCCCACAGGATATGCATCACCATAGTCCAAAACATCAACAGCCATTCCTCCCTCGTTAGTCTTCCCATTAGCTTCTTTCGTATTCATGGAATTACCACTCCCAAATTGTGCAGGCAGAGGTTTACAAGAAGCTGGCAGATGGGGTGCACCTGGGAGTGAAACGGGAAGATTGAACTGTGATAGACTCTGCACATTTGGAAAATGGAGAAACTATTGATAAAGTATACACAAGAGAACAATGGTATAATAGAATGGTAGCCATAACATTTTTTTGCAATTCAACAACCAGTATGCTATGCAGCTAAAAATCAGTATCGATTCAGCTGTTTCTAAGAGCTAGGCAGGTACAACACTGAAAACTTAAATAAAGATAGATGTGGTGAAGTTTCCATATCCGTAGATGATCATGCAAAAAGTAACCAAGTATCCAGGAAATGATTCTATTGTGTTTTTCCAGATAATCCAATCGCATTGAAGAAAAAAGAATGATCCAGTATATATTTTTTTTTATTAAAAAAAGAATGATACCTGAACGTCGTCAACAACAATACGATTTATTCCATGTTCCATCGGACACATGTCTCCTCTGAGGCAGAAACCACGTTCCTCAAAATCCCTGCACCGTTGCCGAGGAATACCCATGTTGAGTGGAGCATTCAAGGGAGGTCTTAAGGACCCAGGTAAGTGGTGGAAACCATCCAGGCCACCATTTGGAACCCCAGGAATCATTCCAAAAGCAGGCCATGGTGCAATTTGAGCAGCTGACACAGCACCTATCTCCCTTCCTCCAAACATGCCTGGAGCAATTGACCCGACTTGAGCCATATGAGAAGAGAGGTCAATAGGATTAAACCTGGAATCACGATTGGTCCATGCACCATAATTTCCTCTACCTCTGCCAGGACCATAGTCCCTTGAAAACATTGGGTTTGATCTCATTCTTTGGTTGGAATCAAAACGTTGAGCTGATGCTGCCCCTAGAGGCCGCTTTTCACGTTCAGAAACCATATTGCCATTTTCGAAATGCCTATAGTTTTTCCTGTATGGTCGTGTGAAAGCCTGATCTGAAGGCTCTTGTTCCGAAGACTGAGACCTTATCTCTTTCCTACGGTGTTTATGGTTGCGATCGTCATCATCCTCCTCACTGATCTCATGCTCTTCCTCATCACTCATACAATCGGGAGGAGATAACACACTTTGCTTCGGAGAGGAAACAGAAGGTTCCATTGATCCTCTTGGAAAATGCAGAGCTTGTTGTATCTCATACAAAACTCTGATACAAATTAATTTATATCAGATCATTACACAACGAAGAGAACTATACCAGATAACTCCTAACGATCTAAATCGGCAAGAATGCTCCGCAACAATTATCGAAATCTCATATTTCCCTTACTGATTGTAAAGCAACAGTTATCTCTCGAGATATCTAATCCAACAGAATGGATACAAACAGCAGGGGTTCATGCTTCCCATAGACTATTGATTAAACTTCTAATTCCCACAACTATAAAACCCTAACGAATTAAGAAAAATCCAGAATAGAAACGTCCAGCAAAATAAAATTAGGGTTTAAACGAAGCTCCAAAGCTTCATAGATTGAGATTTATAATATAAAAGCAATAAAGAAAATCAATCTTACAGGTTGTCTTAGAAATGACCAATGACTATGCCGCTCATCTTCACAGCCAAATAGATAGATTCAGGTCCGATAGTGCAACGCGACACCGAAAAACCTAAATCAAGAAACAATGGAGGAAGGACCAATCCGGCCAAACAATGAAGAAAAAGTAGCGTCGTATATGAGGCGCAGGGATCGTCACTGAAGATAAAATCTGCCGCGGAGATTGTCCCCCATCGACCTTCGAGAAATCGCAGAGAAATAAGAGAACCCCGTCTCCAAATAGTTGCTGCTCTCGCCGTTAAGGGTTTGAAGGAGCTGCGAAGAGCTGAGAAAGAGAGAGACTGATTTTATCGAAAATAAAGAAGGAAAGGCAAAGACAGAAGCTAGACTGCAAATTTTCGATTTTCAACCCTATAGTTTCTCAAATTTACCCCACGACCCAATATTTTTACGTAGACCGTTAAATTACCGGAAAATTATACGTATGCGTTTTGCTACATATTTTGAAATTTTAGTTTTACAAGTTTTTTTTTTATTAGTTTTACAAGATTTAAATTAGATTTTCCGGTTAATAAAAAGTTAGATTTTATCTATTCAGTATTTAAAGTAAACTATAATTTCAAATTTAAGTTTGAAATTTTAGTTTGAAAAACTTAATTATTATGGTTCAGGATTTAAAACATTAAATTATCAAAGTTCAGGGTTTGAAAATCTATTTTGAAAATTGAAAGTTTTTTTCACCAAATTAGCAAAGTTTGTGGTTTATTTTACCATTTTTCCTTAAAAATAAATATATCATAACATACTATCTATATATAATAGCAAAATGAGTTTTAGGGATTGATGATGTCATCATTTTTAATCCAATGGTTGTGATTGGTTTTCAAAACTATTGATGATGTCATCAATCTATATCAATGATTGAGATTAAATTTGTATGGATGTCATTGATAACATATATACACACCTTTTCGTTTAGTAACCACTCGAATCAATGGTTAAGATTAATTTACTTAAATCTAATGGTCTAAATTAAAACTGAAAAAATATAAGTGGTTGATAACACCTTTTCGTGTAATAACCACTTATAATCAATGGTTAAAATTAATTTTCTTAAATCTAATGGTCTAGATTAAAACTGAAAAAATGCAAATGGTTGATAACACCTTTTCGTTTAGTAACCACTAGAATCAA
>KE153472.1:478058-504566 GCA_000411095.1 Aethionema arabicum
TTTTGTTATACGTAGATATAGCTTAGATATAGCTTATTGCAAATGTCAAACATAAATATAATATTTTATCTTTTATAAACTTTACAATTTAATAATTTATACATTAATTGTTTTATGTTAAAAATGTCAGTGTTATAATTATATATTTGATACACATAAAATAGCTTATTATAAATGTAAAAAATATATATATAACCTCAATTCTTCGTATTTTTATAAAAAATTTAACCCACGTGGCAATGCGCGGGTACAATACCTAATAATGATAATGTTGCTACTAGAAATTAACACACAAATTACAGAAAATGTTGTACTATTATTAAAAAAAATCAACTGAATATAACATATTCATCAAATTAGTTGCTATTATATATATGAGAAACTCAATCATGAGTCTATCTCTCATCTCTGTATCATCCATCTTTTGAATAAACATTTTGTTATCGATATGTCATATTTCTCTATATGAATTTTATCATTTACTGCCTTGAGATTTTAAATATATATTTTTATGGATATCATTGCTTAAAATTATATATTTCATATTTGATGTTATGATGCTATTGATTTCATGTATAATATTTATTTTACATATGTTAATATTTTCATACATAAGAATGAGTTATTTATAATTCTCCAATATTTTTTTTCCAATTTCCGAATATTATTTATGATAATTAATTATAAGAAATTATCGACCTAGGCATAATAAATTATGTTGTTTTTCTTACATGAATTATGTTATTTATATACATTAGTGCCATATATACAATACTATGAATTACTAATTTTTAAGTAATATTTATTATTTTTTAGTTTGGTTTAGACATTCATAATTTTCAAACCGACCCTGTATAGTATATATACATGTGTTAACTTGTTTTTATTTCAGATTTAAAGAGGTATATCTAATTTATAAAATTAGAATTTCGTATGGAAGATTTGATTATTGGTGTATTTATATACACATTTTTCTAGTAAAATAATTTTGTAATATTTTCTTAATAATCATTAATAAGTTTCAAATTAAGAATAAGATTCTTACAGTAATTTAAGCCTCGAAATAAATTTGATCTCAAAAGAAATAGAAACAAGAATTCGCAAAAATTATTCATAATTTCATATCATCTTAGGAATACATATGTGGATGGGCTAACATAATAAATATATAGAAATACGGGGACCAGTGTATAAAATGGGGTCTTCCTGTAAATTTAAGAAACTCTTTGGGGCAAGCAAATCCGAATTTTTCACTCAAGTTTATGTCCTCGCTTTTTCCTTTTTTTTACTTGCGTTTCGTTTTTGATAAAACAAGCCCCTGCCTCTCTCTCCTCTTCTCTCTTCCCCTCTCTCTCTCTCCTATTCGGCAGCTCCTTGGAACCCTTAACGACCAGAGCAGTCGCAACCGGCGACGTGATTTCTCAGGTTTTTCCTAAATTCGTGGAAGGCCGACGGGGAAGAATCTCCGCCGCGGATTGTTTGTATCTTCGGTGACGATCCCCTCCCCATCTAAACCGGCGCTATTTTTTTTCTCCAAGTCCGCCCAATTTGTCCCTCCTCTATTGCTTCTTGTTTGTTACCGTGTTGCATTCTCAGGCCTGAATCCAGCGTTGGCTTTGAAGAAAAGCGGCATAGTCATTAGTATTTCTGGAGACCCTGTAAGATTTATATTCTCGTTTGCTTAGATTTTTAATTTCAATCTCTGAAGCTTTCTAGCTCCGTTTAAGCCCTAAGTTTATGCTGCTGGGTGTTGCTATTCTGGATTTTCTCGTAATTAAATAGGGTTTTGTAGTTCTCTGGGAATTAGGAGTAAATCAATAGTATATGCGAAGCATGAACCCTTGCTGTTTCATCCAGTCTGTTGTATCTATCTAAAGATATAGGTTGCCTTTACAATCAGTAAGGAGACTGTGATATCAGTAACTGTTTCTGGGGATTGTTTGCCGAATAGATCGGTGGGGTTTATTTGGTTTCTGTACTCTTTGCTGTGCAATTATCTGATAGACATCAAATTGTGACAGAGGTTTGTGTTCGATAGAACAAGCGCTGCATTTTTCAAGAGGATCAATGGAAGTTTCTGTTTCCTCTCCAAAGCAAAGTGTGTTATCTCCTCCCGATTGTATAAGTGATCCTGAAGAGCATGAGATCAGTGAGGAGGAGGATGACGATCGCAACCATAAGCACCGAAGGAAAGAGACAAGGTCTCATTCCTTGGAACAAGATTCTTCAGAACAAGCTATCACACAACCGTACAGGAAAAATTACAGACATTTCGATAACGGCAATACGTTTAGTGAACATGGAAAGCGGTCTCAAGGGGCAGCTTCAGCACAACGTGTACAGTCTGGTTCCAACCAAAGAATAAAAACAAACCCTATGTTTTCAAGGGACTCTGGTCCTGGTAGAGGGAGAGGAAATTATGGTGCTTGGACCCAGCGTGATTCTAGGTTTAATCCTGTTGATCTCTCGTCCCATATGGTTCAAGTTAATTCTATGGCTTCGGGCATATATGGAGGAAGGGGCCTAGCTGCTCGAAGTGCACCATGGCCTGCCTTTGGAATGCTTCCTGGGATTCCAAACGGTGGCATGGATGGTTTCCATCCCTTGCAAGGATCCTTAAGACCGCCCTTAAATGGTCCTCTCAACATGGGTATTCCTCGGCAGAGATGCAGAGACTTTGAGGAACGTGGTTTCTGCCTCAGAGGGGACATGTGCCCAATGGAGCATGGAATGAATCGTATCGTTGTTGATGATGTTCAGGTACTTTTATTGAGAATTCTTTTCTTCAAATTTGACACATCCGGGGAAACAGTAATAGCATTTGCTGGATACTTGATTGCTATTTGCATGATCCTCCACTGCGTTGAAACTTCCTCGCATCTATCTTTCTTGCTTTGAATATGTCGCTAGTACATATGGCCACTTTATGCCCTTCAGCAGTACTTCTTAGTGACATGAAACTAATAAATAAACTCTTTAACGTTTTTAATAACGAGCTTTAAAAAACAGCTCACATCTATTACGGTAGATGCTTACCATCGTGCTTGTTATATTCCAGAACATGTGTTTTGATTATAAAATTCTTATGGATACATTTTACTACACCGTGCTTCTCTTGTGTATGCTTTAGTGAATGATTTTCTTCATTTCCATTTGTGCAGAGTCTATCACAGTTTAACCTTCCCGTTTCACTCCCTGGTGCACCTCATATGGGAGCTTCTTCGAAAACGGCGCTTGCACAATCTGGGACTGCTAGTTTCATGAATTCTAAAGGAGTTAATGGGAAGATTAACGAGGGAGGAATGGTTGTTGATGGTTTGGGATATGGTGATGCATTTCCTAGTGCCGCTGGAACTGATTTCTACGATCCTGATCAACCGTTGTGGAATAACAGTGCTGGTGAAACTTCAGGTGCATTATCTGCGCTAAATCCACATGGAATTGATGAAGAGGCTGTTCCACTGATTGGCAATAACCAAGATGGTGCTGAAAACGACTCAAGGAGCACAAGTCAGTTAGTTTTGGGTAGAGTGCAAGGTTCTAACAGTCAATCAAGTAAAGAGAAGGCTGATGCAGTATTAAATTCTTCTGTTGGTCTTGAAGATCAATTGGCAGAAGTTTCGGTCAGTATACCTCGACATGGAAAACAAAGCCTTGTTGCTGAAACTATTGCAAAAGTTGTTGGTTCATCAAATCCCTCAAATGATGCGATGAACAATACAAGAAAACCAACTCAAAAGGCAATGCGGACTCTATTTGTGAACGGTGTTCCCCATGAGAGCAACAGAAAAGACCTCATTCTTGCCCATTTTCAGAAATTTGGGAAAGTAATTGACATTCACATTCCATTAAATAGTGAGCGAGCATTTGTGCAGTTCTCAAAACGCGAAGAGGCTGAAGCAGCTCTAAGGTCACCTGATGCTGTGATGGGTAACCGCTTTATCAAACTTTGGTGGGCAAATAGGGATAGCATCCCTGAGAATGGTCATGCCTCTGGCAATGGTGCTTCTATGAAGGGTCGTGATATGGCTGCTTCAGTAGGGCAGAACCACTTTCCTATTAATGCAGTATCAAAAAACAAGTATGCATCTGCCATTGCAAAGGGTCCTGTTCTCCACACTGCTGAAGCTCCCTCCTCCTCTGAACAGCCTAAGCCTGTGATGGTCACCAATGGCCCCAAGATTCTGCCTCAACAGAAAAAATCAGACAATCTTGAGCAGTTGAAGGAGGAACTTCGAAAAAAGCAGGAAATGCTGGAACAGAAGCGCAACGAGTTCCGCAAAAAATTGGCCAAACTTGAAAAACATGTAAGAACATAACCAAAGTCATTTTTCATTTTTTGTTCAGTTCCCTTAACTCATTTTAGGGAAAATTTGCGGTCACCTAGAAAGTTATACAGCAGTCAAAGTATGAGTTATCAGGATTTGATATCTCAGAAGTGCCTCATGGAAATTGAAGGAAGTATAAAATGCTAGACAACTTTTTTTTGTTAAAAATGCTAGACAACTTTGTATCTATATTCTGCTTATAGTTTAACATGATTCGAGTCCGGTTCACTTGGAGATTGGAGTAGACACATTCACTTCGTGATGTATTTATCTTTACTTTGGGATGTCTTCAGCTAATGCTGTTTCCCTGTCTCACTTAACATCATGAATTATTTACTCAGGCAGTATCCATATCATTTTGTTCAATTTCTTTTCAGGGTACGGTTGTCAAGGGCGAGGAAGCAGATGAGCCAGATGCTAAGCGCCTGAAAGTGGACACAGCCTCTGATTCCTCTGCTGCAGCCGTGTTGCCAAAAATCGAGTCACCGCTATATAAGAAAGTGCCTATTCAGAAATCAGTCTTAACCACTAAACCAAGCACTGACACGCCACCACCCGAACCAAAAAACATGAAGCATAGACCTTATCCGTTTACTAAAAGTTTGAGCACTCATATGGCAAATAGGTTTAAATTGGACAACCGCACCACTACCATCAGAGTGGTTCCTCCTTTGCCAGCTGGGTTAGCTGATGTAAGCCCCTTTCTTTTTTACTTTCTTTCACCAATTTATGAATGTGGAAAACTTCTCTGCTTGTTTGATAGGAGACTTTTTAGGCTCGTTTTCAATTTACTTTAGGGCTATATTACCAGGATATAATATCACTCACCAATGCTTTGAACTCTTTCGCTCCTTCCAGGTCTCTGTCTTAAAGGAACATTTTTCTTCCTATGGGGAAATCTCGAAAGTGGAACTCGAAGATGAGGCACCCATTGATAGTGCCAAGGACCAAGAGACATCTATGAATAACCGTGCAGCCTGTGTCACATATGTGAAACGCAGTGCAGCTGAAAAGGCTTTTGCCAATGCAAAGTCTTGGCAAGAACACAAGCTGCAGCTCGTGTGGGTAACACGTCAAACCAGCAGCAGAGAGAACCATCCTTCCGTGTCCTCGGTGTCCAATGACCTCAACAGCAAAAACAAATGCACTTCTGTCTCTAAAGACCCGAAACCTGCGGAATCTTCTTCTGTAACTACCGTCAAAACTTCCTCTGCGGATGCTCAGTCTATGGAAGAACCAGTGAATACCCATACGCAGACCACAAATGTATCTGGAGACGACAATTCGGAACAATTAGAGACCAGAAGAAGTGACAATGGCGACAATAAAAGTAACAGCGAGTCTATCAAGCTTGAGGGATCTCCCGAGGCTATGGGAACTGATGAAGAACAGTCCGCAACAGCCGAAAGAAATCGAATCAACAATTAAATGATTAGTTGGGGAAGATCGTCAAGGGGCTTTGTACAGTGAGGTAATCTTTTCTTTTAGAACACCTTTTTTTTGGGTCTGGTCATAGTAAACTTTTCTCCGTTTTAGGTGTTAGTCAAATTCGTGAAACGTTAATATTTGTTGGTAGCAAAAGATATATATTATATATATATCTAAGTTTTCCTTTGTTTTCATTATTAAAATCTTATACTTCAAAAAAGAAAACAGAAAAAAGAAGAGACTGTATTGTTACATTTGACCTTCCAAAAACAGTGGTTAGGTCTTTGTATAATCACAACTTGTTCTTTAAATTTCCACTTTATTAGCTTCCATGACTAAATACGGTCCAATGTTTTAGTAAACATTTTTATATATTTCATAAGATGTTGGAAAAAAGATACATTAAAGTACAGATTTACACAAGAAATTTTAATCAGATCATTTTCCGGGGACGAAGTTGGTGGCGAAAGCCCAGGCATTGTTAGCGACAGGATCAGCAACGTGATCGAAGAGATTCTCAATGGGACCTTTACCAGTGACAATAGCTTGAACAAAGAATCCAAACATTGAGAACATTGCAAGACGACCGTTCTTGAGCTCCTTCACCTTCAGCTCAGCGAAAGCCTCTGGATCTTCCGCAAGGTTCAATGGGTCAAAGGCACCTCCTGGGTAAAGTGGGTCAAGCCCTTCTCCAAGTGGACCACCTCCAACTCTGTAGCCTTCAATGAAACCCATTAGGACTACTTGACATGCCCAGATGGCTAAGATGCTCTGTGCGTGGATCAAGTTTGGGTTTCCGAGGTAATCTAATCCTCCTTCTGAGAAGATTTGAGATCCTGCTTTGAACCACACTGCTTCTCCGAATTTGACTCCGTTCTTGGACAGAATCTCTGGGAAAATGCATCCTAGAGCTCCTAACATTGCCCATCTGCTGTGGATTACTTCTAGCTCACGGTTCTTAGCGAATGTTTCTGGGTCGGCGGAGAGACCAGCGGTGTCCCAGCCGTAGTCGCCGGGGTATTCTCCGGTTAGGTAGGAAGGTGTGTTCTCGGAAAAGGGTCCCAAGTACTTGGGACGGTCTTCACCGTACCTGCCACAAAACAGATGCTTAGGTTAAATGAAACTGTTAGATTGAAATTGATGTAAAGAAGAGGAATTAGAGATTTGGGTTGGAACCAGATGCTCTGAGGAGCAGATTTGACGGTACGACGCATGGTGATACGGCCACCGTTGGAGACACCGACTTTGCGGAGGAGCTCGTTGGAGGGCTTGAGAGCCGTTTGACCGGCGAAAGAGGATTGCTGGATTGCTGACGTGGCCATTTTAGGATAAGTCTTTGTTAACTAACTGGAGCAGAGAGAAGTGAAGTAAGATGAGATGGTGTAGTGTCGACCATGAGTTTTCGTTTTATACAAGAGAAGGTGATTTATCATATGGACACGTCAGCGATTTTTGATTGGTTGAAAAGGTTCATCTTAGATTTCTACAAACTCCAATAGATTAGATAGAGGCTGTGGTGGTGCCACCTGGCAGTGAAAGATCTTCTTGGCTGAAGGAGACAANAACGTGATCGAAGAGATTCTCAATGGGACCTTTACCAGTGACAATAGCTTGAACAAAGAATCCAAACATTGAGAACATTGCAAGACGACCGTTCTTGAGCTCCTTCACCTTCAGCTCAGCGAAAGCCTCTGGATCTTCCGCAAGGTTCAATGGGTCAAAGGCACCTCCTGGGTAAAGTGGGTCAAGCCCTTCTCCAAGTGGACCACCTCCAACTCTGTAGCCTTCAATGAAACCCATTAGGACTACTTGACATGCCCAGATGGCTAAGATGCTCTGTGCGTGGATCAAGTTTGGGTTTCCGAGGTAATCTAATCCTCCTTCTGAGAAGATTTGAGATCCTGCTTTGAACCACACTGCTTCTCCGAATTTGACTCCGTTCTTGGACAGAATCTCTGGGAAAATGCATCCTAGAGCTCCTAACATTGCCCATCTGCTGTGGATTACTTCTAGCTCACGGTTCTTAGCGAATGTTTCTGGGTCGGCGGAGAGACCAGCGGTGTCCCAGCCGTAGTCGCCGGGGTATTCTCCGGTTAGGTAGGAAGGTGTGTTCTCGGAAAAGGGTCCCAAGTACTTGGGACGGTCTTCACCGTACCTGCCACAAAACAGATGCTTAGGTTAAATGAAACTGTTAGATTGAAATTGATGTAAAGAAGAGGAATTAGAGATTTGGGTTGGAACCAGATGCTCTGAGGAGCAGATTTGACGGTACGACGCATGGTGATACGGCCACCGTTGGAGACACCGACTTTGCGGAGGAGCTCGTTGGAGGGCTTGAGAGCCGTTTGACCGGCGAAAGAGGATTGCTGGATTGCTGACGTGGCCATTTTAGGATAAGTCTTTGTTAACTAACTGGAGCAGAGAGAAGTGAAGTAAGATGAGATGGTGTAGTGTCGACCATGAGTTTTCGTTTTATACAAGAGAAGGTGATTTATCATATGGACACGTCAGCGATTTTTGATTGGTTGAAAAGGTTCATCTTAGATTTCTACAAACTCCAATAGATTAGATAGAGGCTGTGGTGGTGCCACCTGGCAGTGAAAGATCTTCTTGGCTGAAGGAGACAAGAGGATATCTGTTTCTCCACAGGTTACTGGATATGCTTCCAGATGATGAAAAAAACGAAATTTTGTTTAATTATTTCTTCAACAAAATTATTAATTTCATCCCATTTTCAACTAAAATTAAAATTTCAACCTAATTAGTATGAAAATAGTTATATTTTACCTTGTATAGTTCAGCTTTATAAATAGAATATATTATCAAGGTTTTAAAAAAAAAAGGTTAAAAACTTGTTTTATTTTCTGCCAAAAAATCGATTATAAACCATGTATACTATAACCTTCAATTATTCACTCATATTTAATTTATGATACAACATTAAAATTCACTACAACCCCATCAATTCCTATATCTCCTAAATATAAAATTGTTACACAACATAAGACTTTTAGGACTCGTGAATATCCATGGCTGCGAGTCTAAGCTGCTTGTCAAGTGACAAATGGTTTCTAAAGGCTACACAAATGTAATGCATCACCTTGAGAGGCATTGCTCCTTTATCTCTCTCGCTTCTCTCAATATGCTGAGAGCTTAGCTTTGTAGCATCTAAGTCAACTACGAAACTATAAATACGTTCCAACGATGTCCAGAGAGAGGAAACAAAAGGCTCAACGATAGCCTGCCAGTTAGGATCAGACAGGATACAAGTTACGGTCACAGTCATGTCGCTTAACACTGTGGTTCGGTCTACAGTGAGAAACGGCATGTATTCGCAGCAGATACTCGAGAGGAGACCAACAAAGAGAATAGCCTGTATAGAGAGAGAGAGAGAGAGAGCACATGAGTTCAACATAGCTGTTGATGGAGATTTTAACAGTAAAAGATACGTGTCTTTCTTACAGTGGACGGATATGGAGAAACAGAGCTGATTTCAATAGCGTCAAAAAGCCATTGTCTTTTTACTCCTCCTTCTGCTTGATACAGAGCTGCTACTATCTCAATCAGCGCATCCCAGATATCTAATTAAAGACGGTAATTTTTTCAGTATTTGACGAATGATTTGCTTTTTATCGATACGTGATTGTATCTAGCTAATATATAGCAAGTTAAAGATAGTAACTGACCTGACACTTCACAGTTAAATATGATGGTCTTCAATTTTGCTAACTCAGAGAATGGAATTGCACTGAGTTTTGCTAACTTGGCTTTTGCCTGGATCTTCTTTAGATCGCCTTCAAAGTCTGTCTCTTTGTTTCTTGGTTCAAGACTTGAAACCTGTGTGCAAGATAATCTCAATTAAATCTGTAGAAAATTGGCTAAAACAGAGATGCTGAGGCAGATATACAATATACATACCTGTAGAAATTTATATAACCAATCTCGGCGTGACTTCTGCAAACATCTAATTGCCTCCAACCACTCATTCACTAGACCCATCTGATCTGCTTTAGGAGATTGTGATGCTACTGGTAACAAAGCAAAAAGCAACTCTATGCATCTTTCGATCTTTGCTATATTTTCTGCAGATTCAAGTGAAGTTTCTTCGAGACACTGACTTAGACCCTTCCAACAAGCGACCCTCAACGAGCTTTTTTGATCGGAGGTAGTAGATACTTGGTCTGAAGATAGCGAGATTATGAAGCAAGAGATGTCACCAAACAATTTATCCATTCTTGAACCTGAGAATATTCTCATTATATCCCCTAGATGACACAGCAGACATGACTGGAGACTCCGCTCTAGTGTCTTGAATCTGGATAGTTCAGATAATTCGTCCAAAAAAGCTAGAAGCTCATCAAATTCGCTTGCATGGGATAAGGAAAATTTGAAGCACTCTTCCCTAAGAGTACTTTCCTTGGGAAGATTCCCTGACTGCAATGCATCATACTGGTTTGCTTGTTTCATCAACCGTCTTATTGTTGCTCCCCAGTCCAGATTTGGCAATCTTGGAGCCTTTGATAAACACCGTAAAGCAGTTGCTATTGTGCCAATACCCAAAGACTCACTTGCCTAAATTTTAACAAAGTTGAATAAGTATGAGAACAGATTGAATGTAGCAGCAATAAAATGAAACCTTAAGCATCAGAAAAGGATAGAACAATCAGAAAGCTTTGAAGCACACATACCAAAGGCAAACTAGGATTCATCAGCCCTTGAGCAAGTTTCATGACCATGGCATTTTCAGCAACATTGTGAGAGATGGAATTACGGTGGGAGTCATCAGGTTGGATTTCACTGTTGAGACTTGACACTTGCCCAGACCGCATGTAACTTCTAAGAATTGAGATAGCCCATGCAGCATACTGTTGCAGCTGACGATCCTTAGTATTTTGGGCGATAAGGAATATTTCCTGCACAACTGGCGTCAATTGTTGCAGAAAATAGGGGTTTGAAAGCAAAGGACCTGACACATAAGAAATTTCCTGTGGGGGTAAAATAAAATGATGTTAGGAACCGTACGTGTCTATCTAAACGAATAAATAAAAAGCAAGGGTCACAAGAAAGATAGAGCAGAGAACTACCTTTTCCTCAGAACTGACCGGATGAACACGTGGTAGAGGATGAGAATACACCAAATTCCCAGCACCTGCTCCTAAGATATTTACAACACCGAGCATGCCACCGAAGTGAGCAACTGGTGGGTAAAGTCCAGTGTAAGATGTTCTGAACAGTTCTAGTAAGCCTTTGACAGACTCAACCTCAACAGGATGAATACCTTCATTTAGAATAGAACCAAGGAGCTCTCCAGCCCCAATACAGGAAGCCATTAGCAAACTTTTATGAAACGCTCCAGACTTTTTAATAATAAGTAACTCAGTAATGAGGTCCTTGAAAGAACTGATTAGATTATCCACCTCATGTGCATCAAACAGCTCAACTTTTTGGCAGAAAGTAATCACAATTGAGAGTGCAAGGCAGGACCCAGCAGAAAAAACTCTCAGGGATATCTTACTTTTAGAATTTGGAGTTTGCTTAAGCAAATCTGCATATGGGATCCATGATACGATCAGGGTTTTTATCTTTAATACAGCGTCTTTCTTCCCAGCTCTATATATTGCACCAACTGACATCCCCAAACCCATGATGAGTCCAGCAATACCCCAAATATCATCATCAAAATCATCAGAATTCTCATCCAACAGTTGAGGTAAACCTATGACTTTGTCTTCCTTGTCAGGTGGAAACAATGCAAACAAGCTTTCTAGAATACCAGACGAAGGGTGCAGGAAACGGCGTAAAATTAAACATAGCAACCTCACTATCCTTCCTAAGAGCCGTTCCTCTTGTTTCCTATAGGACTCACTGTCTATATCAATGCTCTCAGAGGTTTCAGTCCTAGTGAGCAGATCTTGGCATGAAAAACCCAACCCAACTCCACAAGCTCCTTTTACAAGAGTGCTTTTACTGCTACATAAAACCTGAAACATTTTTAAGCCAATAAAATATAGGAGATATAACGTTGTTTTCCGCACAGTTATTTCAAAGTGAAAAAATTACATGAGTGGAATACCAAAACTGATGCAGGGCAACTATGTTAATTAACACAAGTTACATTCCAGACCGATCATATTGGTAATATAATAGAGCCAGTACCTCAAGAAGTGCAGATATATTCTGAAATTTCTGCTCGTGATCAGTCACATGTAATGACGAAGAGATCAATCCAAGAGATATACCAGCCGTCCACTGACGGTGTTCATGTTCATGCTTTGATAGCCAACCCAGTAGAAACTTTGATGCAGTAGCTTTAATATTATGAGCAGCAGCTGGCAAAACCTAAAATAACAAACAGATTAAAACATAAATTGCAACACTTAAAAATATGGGAGCACACATTGAGATAATATCTTACTGCACATAATGCACCCATTGCCAATGCTATGTTTTCTGCAGACCTGGGAATAGTTTTTTCAGCCATGTGCACCAAACTCTACATGAAATAACACACAAGTAACACAACGGCATCTCAATAAAGTTGGGAACACCAAAAGCAAATAATTCAAGAGAAGCTGCAACAAAGAGACACCATCTCAAACCTTTATGATGTTATTCGCAGCTTTAGAAGTTTTATCAGAGGCTAATTCTGTAGGTGTTGCATCAATAGACAACATATTAGCCCTCATCCAGCGCCGCATAAAAGCTCTTAGTGATTGCAATGTTATAAGCGCAAGGGAAATATTTCTTGAGAGCTGAAGAGATTTCACTATTACTCTAAATGCCTCCTCGTATTGTCCATGTACATCACGAAAACCCTGCAATGGAAAGCATATATAACTCACTAAGCCGAAGTATCAAAATCTCGTAACAGAAAATTAAATATGCTTACTTTTGATGAGCCAAAGTTCACATTTCTGGGACTAAAAGATAGACAAAATAATGCAGCACCAGGTAGTTCCCCAGTATTCGTTCCTTTCCCTGTTAATGTGGTA
Organism: Aethionema arabicum; assembly: GCA_000411095.1. Classification (NCBI taxonomy): domain Eukaryota; kingdom Viridiplantae; phylum Streptophyta; class Magnoliopsida; order Brassicales; family Brassicaceae; genus Aethionema; species Aethionema arabicum. The sequence goes on from KE153472.1 coordinate 490,807, forward strand.
TTACGGTTAGTTCATGTGGAGTGTGCCAGGAAATTTACATAATGGATTACTAGAATAATTAGAGGCAAATCATATCCGCCATTACAGCCCGAAAAGAACTGAGAATTCTATAATCCTAATACTGTAAATGACTAATTACTACAAACATGCTCCCGTGTGTTTAACTGGTTATAGAACTGTTAAAACAGCACAAGTATAATTTATAGGCATCAGGATTGTAGTCTTTATTCCAACAGACTCATACGAATTTCTCTCTAATAGCACTAACATCTAAGGCTTATCGAGCTGAAAAGCACCTGCAGGGAAGATGACCTGAGGTATCACATCCAACAGCTTCTCAATCTTACTACCAGGAACTTTCTTCTCTCTCACATATCTACGCCGGACGCTGGAAGATAGAAAAAAAAAGAGCAATTTTTATATCTGCATAGTTAATGAGGATCTTAACCAGAAATATTCAGTAGATTACAAATTCTATACCTGTGCTCGTAAATAGTGATCTTGATTAAAAGGTCTTCTAAGGCGTTCAGAATTATTGCATTTGTCTCCGAGAAGAGAAGAGATGCGCAATTCTTAGTGAAGTTAGGAATATATCTTTCCACAAATGATACCTTAAAAAACAAACAAAATAAGAGACATGACCATTACATCTTGAGATAACAATGTGAATTAGAAGTTCGAACCAAAGGAAAACAAAGATCGCCTGGGAAACATCTAAAAGAAGGCGTACAATACACAGAAATTCAATATGTACCTCATGCTGGCCAAGGGCCATTATGGCAGAGACCCTTGCCTTTATCCACCGGGAATCATTAGGCACCTGCATAGAGCTACCAATATCCCATAAAATGTTGATAACCTTTTCTGCATCTTCAGGATATGCTTCGGCATCCATTGCACCCCACTTTAGAAGAAGGCATACACTGCAACATATTCATCAAAATTATGTTCGCTGTAAAGAGTAAAAAACATTTGCAGACATGACAATAACAATAAAAAGATCCCTGCGCCACGTTGAACACCTCAATTGTTCCTGTAAATGGGATTGGGATATGATGTCTGCTAACCTATCAGCAAGAAGAGGATCCAATTTGGTGTTATGCGCATGTTTCTCAATGACACCCCATGCAGTATAGAAATCTGGATAGGCAAAGCAAAAGTTACGACATAGAATATGAGGTAAACACAAGGTACTAACACAAGCACGCATCTAGGTGTTTGCCATTAAGAGAGTACCAATGACATCGGCTTCGCACAGATGGGAAAGACTCTTAAAACCAAGCGCTCGGACTGAACATTCTTGGCTTTCTATGCAAGCCTATCAAAGTATCAATTCAGCGGAAATATTAAACACACTCCAAAACTTTCCATATACAGCAAAAAAAACAATAGTAGACATTATTTGAGAAACTATACCTGAACGGACAAGATTAAGTCCACTCCTCTATCAGGGTGTCTCCTGCAAACATCGTGAATGGAAGCAGCCATACTGATGCAGATATTTCTATCTGAAATGAAGTCTACAAATTTTCTCGGATGTAACACCTCCTGAAAAATTAAGATAATCAGTACCATAAAACTAGTAACAACATGGCGAAGATGACTTTATCAAAGCTGAGCGAAATTTCAAAGTGGTCTAGATTAGCTTACTTGCAGACTTGAAAAGGCACGGTCATTGACCTCCCAGGTCTGGCAAAGCAATCTAATGGCTGTAGCATACAATGATCTAAAATAAACCATCATCAGAACACACGTAACAATTCCTATGCAGTTAAAGTAAAAAATGAAACAACATAGAGCAGAATAACCCAGTTCAACAAAGCTGGTAAATGTAAGCTAGAGCATGAAACATGTACTAATATCTTGGTTTCCAAACATAACTTTATAATATATTATAAGCACAGAATCTAAAAATTAGGAGAACCACTAATAGCTTTCCACAAAGAGTACGCTTACCAAAGAGCGAAGGTATAGAACGAAAATTTGCGAGCACCAGAGAAGGTTTTCAACCACAAGAAGGAACTTGGTTGTTGCAGAATATATAATTATTTATAAACATTATAGAAAAGTAACCAGAAAAAGGTGTACTGACCCTTTAGCATACTTGTCTAGCATCGGTGTAATAGTCTGAACCACAAGTGGAATCATCACCTGTTGTGCAGCAAGTGATGGGAGCAACCCCAAAAGTTTTGGCTGCATGTCAAGGAAAAAAAATGGAAACTCTAACTAAGTGCAAAAGACATAGAGCAACAAGCACTTGGATTTGAAGATACAAAAACTAACAGATAATTAATGAAGTGGCCTCACCAATAGACTCAGACAAGGGCCATCAGTTCGAGACAGCATGTTGCTGTAATATAATACAACTAGCAACAGCGGAACACTCATCGCAGGATCAACTTTCCCAATAGCGGCCAAAGAATCAATAGCATCAGAACCTAGGGTTGGATGCATCACTAAGACGCCAGCAATCGCACCAAGTAAAACAGGTATCTCTTGTGAAAGAGAATGTGACTTTTTTCCATCCAAAATCTTTTCAGCATGTTCCCTGAGTAATGAAGTCCAAGTCTGCTGGTTTTCATCTCCACTGACGTAAGCCACTTTGAGGAAGGAGGTGGAAGGTGCGTAATCATTCTGAAAAAGAGAACATTCAAAGTCTTGGTAAGGAATTTGATTCAGGATTTCTGTAGGAAATATCTTAAAATAAACATACATCAAAATTAACATGCTTATATCTTCAGATGAATAAACCTGATGCCAGAGCTGTTGCATAACCCTAAATACGACAGAGCCACACCTGCTGAGCGGTGGATCTCCCTTACTTGTGTGGACCTCAATTTTTGGTGCATTTGGCATTGTTATCAAGACATTTTCTATGATGGAAAGAACCTTACTTGCAGCTCTTTTGACTGATTTAGAAGGTGAAGACATCAGTGCAACGATAGGAAACAACAATAAAAGCTCCCCACTTAAATAGGCTGCATCTCTAACCGGCAAGCTTTCTGCAAAGGAATTAATAAAGTGTCAACAGAAAAGCCACATTTTTTCCAATAAAAAAAAGGAAACAAGATGCACCAAGTAGGTGAGAGTAGTATAGTAATTACTATTACTAGACTATTAAACAATGAAACGAGCAAGAATGTTACATCAAGAAAGGTATAAACACAAACTATACCAGTTTCACTTTTCCATTTGAGCAGAAAAAGCAAGAACTTTAAAATAGAGAGTTGTTCGTGCTCAACATTGGACTTGGCAAGCATGAAAACTAGCGAGAGAATCACCAATGATAATTCACGGGCATATGGTAATTCCAGCTCTTTCTGAACAGCTAACAAGTGCTTCAATGATTCAATAACAGGCTCTTGTTCGATTATTTGGACATGAGGAGAGGCATAATGCAAAAGTACGGCATCTACTAGTTGCACACCGAGGAGATGAACTTCTGCTACTTCCTGTAGTTGCAGAAATTATAAATGTCAGGCAATGAGTTCATAATTTAAGATAAAGGCATTGCAAAATTAGCACATACCAATCCAGCTCCCACCAAATCTCTCGCAACCACAATGTAGGCATCCACTAGAGTCTTTACAATGCAACTGAAATTTCTGTTCTCCTGAATAGATTCCACAATTAGAACTGGGCCTAAAATTAAATTGGAATTCATACACTTAACTAAATAGCCGTGAGAGCTATCAAAATAACCAGAGAAACGTGTGTGCTTACTTCCAAGTTTTTACCAGGGATATATTTCAGGCAGCGCATAAGCAATCTGAATACTGGCAATGCTTCATGGCGGCAAGAACAACTAAGGGATGCTATTGATGAAATTAATTCCCTCATAAACAAAGAGGGCGACGAATCTGAGAATGGGATACGCAGAATTGCGAAACACAGAAACGGCTCCAAAAATTCACAAACTCCCACCATTCCCAATTGCCGATTATGCATCATAAACAGTGAAATTTGGTGGAGAAGCTCCGGTTGTGCCTCTGAACGGCTAGAAAGAATCTGCAACAAAATAGAAGCTTTAAAACGCTGGCTAATTTCGGCATTAGTGAACACAAACGCATTCATGTATCTCATACCCTGGCAAACGGATGATTTTCCGTCGAATTGAACTTCCAATTCCCACTTTTTTGTTCGTAACCTAATCGAATCAAAAACCCCAAACCCTTCACAAATATAGAAACCAACTTTGTGTCGCACCCTTCGAGCGCTGACTGAAGCTCTAGCAAACCGCGAGAGATATCCAAAACGGAATCTGATACTAGCCGACATAGCTCACGAACGGATTGATCAACAACAATTACAGATTCAGAGGTAAGACAGAATGAGATAGCTTCTCTTCCAGCTTCGGATTCCGCCCCTGAATCCTCCGCAGCAGATCGTAACTTCGAGAAGACAGAAATCACAGCGAATTTCTGTATCGAGGGTTGACGAACTCGAGTTTTCTCCAGTAATGCACTATACGAAACCATCACTTCAACGAAATAGTTAATTTCTCCTCGATATGAAATATATATAGAGAAAACAAAATTTCCTTTTTTTAGAGAGAGAAAAAAAGTTTCCTTTTTTTTCGAGAGAGAAACAATTTTCCTTTTTTTGGAGAGAGGGAGAGAGAGGAGAGTGAATAAAAAATTCGAGACTTCGAGTTATATAGATAGATATATACAGTTATAGAGATATAGAGAGAGAATATATAGTGTAACGACAATTTTTGGAGACATGACCGAGAGGCTATGGGCCAGTATTGCGGTAGAGCAAAGTGGGCCCATCTCGTTTAGGCCCAATGAGCCGAGATTTAAATTAACGTTCGACCGTTACAGTAACCTTCCGCAGCATTCAGAGGGTCTGCAATATCTTACGGAAAATACAAATTGAATATAACCACTTTATAACCTTTATTTAACTTAAATGTTAAACTTTTTAAAATTTAATCAAATACAGTTATAAACCAATAATACTGATTTACTCGAAACAAAAAAATAATTATTCAATTTAAAAAGAAAAAACAGACATTTTATTTCTTTAGACACAACAAAACAAAAGTACACATCAAGACAAGATTTTAAAACAAAGAACCCAAAACACAAAAAAAAAACTAAAATTACACAATAAACGTTATATAAAACCCATAAAAACGAGTTCAAGACCTCTTAGTGTCACGAGTAGTGGTGGTAATATTGGTGTCATGAGCTTCATGAGCCTTATCTTGCACAAATTGACCCATCTCTTTACCTTTCTGACCAGCATAACCAACCACATCAGCCATACGTTTCTTTGCATATTCCAATTGGTCCGGTACGCTAGCTCTCGTACCGCGAAGGTAGTTTAAGACCCAGGAGACTGAGCTTAGTCCGGTTAGGCCAAATAGACCAGAGGCTAAGATACCGGTTACAGCAAGTGCCATGGTTATAGCTGCTGGGACAAGTACTGGACTGAAGACGAGAAAGAGGGGAAGAGCGATTAAGGTTCCGATGACTGAGCCGGCTAGTGTTAGACCAGCTAGTGCTAGAAGTGAACCACCTATGGGAACTCCTGTTATAAGAGCTAACACCTACACATGCACCCGTTATACATCAACTATGTAAAGACTGTTTTTTACATTTTACATTTTACATTTAGTATAATCTAATATTTTATACAGCTGGTTTGCCTGAATGCAAACATATTAGTAAAATTGTTAATCGTCAAAAAAAAATTTAAGAAAATTGTTAAAAATGACTAAAATAACCTTACTTTTTATTACAATAATAATAAATAAAGTAGGGATAAAACTGGAAAAATAAATTACTTTTTATCTAGAAAATCTAAAAAATCTAATATATTGAAACAAACAATTTAAGCTAAAGGAAGTATTAGTTATAAAAATGCCCAACAAATATAACAAACATGCATTTATGTCAGTTTATGTCCCTCTAATTTATTTTTAAAAGTAATTACTTTGGTTTTTCTATATTAAACAATGTTTATCTATTTCTATCCATTTAAACTAAAATTAATTAATATCATTTGATAATTATCTTATAAAATAGAGAAAATTGAGCTATTTCATAGTTTTATCATTTTATGTGCATTCAACTAAAATAAAGCTAAAGAACACTATATTCCAAAAAAAAAAAATTCTTTTAAACTAGTTAATTTTATGTCAATTATCTTGTAAACTCTCTAAATATGAACAAAACAAGAACTATATAATATAAAATTTGTATAGAAATTTGACTATACTTGGGTCGTAGAGGGGCCAGAACCGTGACGAGAGTCAGAGCCATAGCCGGTAGTATCATCGAAGTATGGTGTGACATGAGCACGCTTATCAGTTCGGTCCAAATGCAAACGCCCACGATCCACATCCGCCATTGTTGAACTAGAGAGAGATAAGTGTATAATGTGTAATAAATAAAACACTCACATTAATATATATAAATGAGTGAAAATTAAAGAGTGAAGAAATGAAGACACGTAAGGAGAGGTGTGGCTTTGCATGATTTCCAAGTTTCACTTCTTTCTCTTATGCAACACACAACACAACACACTAACTCTTCTCGGTGCATCCAGATATGCACTTGTGAACCACACACATCTCTTTATCTTTATACATTTTTTAAAAAATTATTCATCTTATTTCTATAAATTATAGGTGTGATTAAAAAAAAATTGAACAATTGTTTCAGAAAATATAATCTCTTAATTATATTGTTGAATATACTATTTTGTTAAAAATGGACCATGAACAAGTTACAGCAATTAATTAACAAGATATTAAAAATAAGATCATTAATATAGTCCCAGTTTTGGAACAGATATATTGAGAAATTTGTGTTTAGGATTTATATATAAAATTTAAAATAATTGATAACTCATTATAAAAAATTTGCAAGTTTAATCTTGGTATCAACCAACTCTACTTACAATAGAATTATTTTAACTTGGTATAGATTATTAATTTTGACTTTTCAATCTCGTTGACCTGGTACAGGTGGGAAACAATTTTGGATCTTGTCTTTATCATGGCAAGGATTTGGGCTTTAAGGGGCCCATTACTGAACTTTTTGTGGCCCAATATCTTTTCTTACTTTTTATATATTTTACTTTATAAATGTCTAATCATAAGAAAAAGATAAAAATCAAATCAATCATTTTCGACAAAGAAAACGACGTCGTCCGTGGAACAAGGCTTTTTTATTTTATTTTTAAAATTTTGTTTCTATTATCGGACCTTTCTATTATAATTCTTTTTATTAATTTATTACAAGCTATTGGGCGGTTTGTGGGGGTCCATTAATTGTTACTAGACAATGATATGGCTAAAATCCTTTTCAGTTTCATAAGACCTACACAAATACTTACATTTATATTTAACTTAACCTGTAAAAAGCAAAACAAATAGACTTCCTTAAAATTGTATTAATGATCTTTACACGTTCCTAATTTTCAAAATCAAGCGGTTTTCTTTATAGATAAAGTGTTAAATTTTTGTTTTTTATTTACCTCTCAGAAATGCACTGTATATTTAGTTTTATGAACTCGTGCGAACAAGATATAATTATTTAATTACCGCAAAAGAACAAATGTATTGGACAGAAAAAAAAAATAGTTGAGGAAAAGTCACAAGATGTGTACTCTATGATACTGATATTTATGTATAGATCACATGGCAAAAGGATCAAATTTGTGTATTAGAAAGTGAAAAAAAAAAAGAAAAAGAAAGTGATAGTGTAAAATAAATATAATAAATAAATAAATAAGACATTTTGGTAACTGTTTATGAACTGACTCATGTCGGAACACAATCTTGAATCTTGAATCCCCTCGTGCCTTGAACTCGACATGTAAATCAGCCCACACAAGTCAAAGATTACTCTCTTTTCATATATAATATATGTATAACACTAAAAAAATAACATTAAAATAGTAATTAAAGTGTTGTGTTACTAACCTTAAAAATTAAATATTATTATACTTTTGTAGAATTATTACTGTTATATGTTGTTTCTCGCTATTTTTTTCTTATGCTATAGTATAGGAAAAAAATAAATGTAATTAACAAGTAATAATGTTTGGTTGAGTAGGAAAAGTCATGATTTAATTGTGAATCTATACATATCTATTTGTTTGGTATGAGAATCTTTCTAAAATATTGGTTACAATTAATGCATTTATTTATAAATTTGTTATAGTATAGTTTAATATCTAATATAAACATGATTAAATTCGCATATTGAAAAATAGATCTTTAATTAAAAACTATAAAATATTCCACCGACGAACGTAGCTAAAATTAAACTATATTCTAAATTTGTTAATTATATAAAACATTTTTTAGATATTCACTAACAATTTAAGAAAAATGAAAAAAAAGGTTAGGCGTGTGTTTTTTGGTTAGTTGATGACTTGATGTGTATGAAATTATATATTTATAAATATATATATTTAGTTATTAGGTGGCCGCCAAATGACATAAAATTAAAATGGACCGACTGAAAAAGGAGATTCCTTATGAAAACATATATCTAAATATAGTGCTGGTTAAGTATAATATATATTTTTGGACGAAAACAAAAAAAAATTATTTATAAATTCTTTCAAACTAAATTTTTTTTTTAATTATGGGTCTTTCGAAATTAAAAAACATTTTTTTCCATTTTTTAAGTTATGAATCTCATAAACAAAATATTTTCGTAGTTATTAACCTTTTTTCAAAACTTCATAGATCACTTATAATGACAAAAATTAAAAAAAAATTTTTGCTGAAACTAATTTTTTTCTTTTTTCAATCAATTTCAACTAAAACATATATAAAAAAAAATGATGGCCCCTCCTGAACAGGCCCTCCGGCCCTCCCTAAATAAAGGTATACTACTACTACAATTAGATGTTTTATCAAATCATTATTTATTTTTTTGAGCAATTAAATACTTATTTATCATATATATTAAAAAAAATATATATGATTTACAATAATATATCCCCAATTAAAGTCCCTTCATGAATTAAACTTTATTCGTGATAGATACAAATGTATAACACAAAGTTGCATATATATATATATATTCTTGACATCTCTCCCGTTGACTAAAAGTCAAACTCTCCGAGCACCATAAGACGACGTCGTTTCAGGACCAAGTTGACAACTAGCGTACCTCATGAGATCAGCATTAGTCTCCTCAAGCTCTCTCTGTAGCGTCAAAACCTGTCGCTGGAGCACAGAGATGGCTCCAACACAGCCATACACTGGATCCTTAAGCCGTGCCTCAGCCTCATAAGCCAAGGAATTGACTGCATCTTCACGTTGATGTGGGGCCACCTCGTGAAGGATCTTGCTTACATTGCTTGCACCAAATATACGATGAACGTTTGCGAATTTTGTTGGCTCTTCAGGAGAGAAATAAGGAGCAAATACACAGTCTTGTGTGCATTTTCGTCGCAGGAATTTGCACGCAGCGCATGGTGAGTTTGTGTAGCTTGAATACGACATCGTTTTCGCCCTTGTATACCATAAAAAATTTTAAAAAAATATATATATAATGTCATTGTATTATAAGTATAGGTAATGATCAAATATGTATAAATATACTTTCGAAATATTTATTTTCTGATGAAAATTATGTTAATATTTCGATTATTTTTTTATGTTTCCTAATTGATAGATAGTGATAAATGTTGTTTAGTGTCATATAATTCAATTTTTTTTATGAAATGATTTATATATTTGGGTTTAGCAAAACATTTTGAAATATTATTAGTTCTCCGGTGACGTACCAAAGAAATTAGGTATGTTTTGTAAGAACTCTTTTTTTTTTTTTGATATTGTTTTGTAAGAACTCTTCTGTATATATATATATATTGTTAAATTAGTCATTGTAGTCGAATATACAACCATTTATCGTATAGAATACAACTTATATTTCTGATAAAATTGGATCGATGTGCTATATGTTGATGCATCACAAACACACACACACTAGATATTAAAAACGGTATAAAAGCTGACTATATATGAAAAAGATATAGAATCGACCGCCAGTCTACATAACAAACATAGTAAGAAAATAAACACACAATTTAATTTCTTATATTTAATATCATGTATTTTTCCCAAATATAGTGACATTCAAATGTCAAACTGTCCGTGTAAATTTTCAAAATAGGTGGCTACGTTTTCATATTATTCACAAAAACCTAGATTTTGTTTTATATATACATATATATATATTGGTGAAAATTTTGATTAAAAGCAAATGATTAAACACTCTTGGCGTTTTGTTTAGTAGCTTTTTCTGAATTATCATCAGATACACTCTCTCTGCCTCTGGGTTCTACACACATGAATTGGTTCATCAATTTCTTGAATTTATGACCTAATTGAACTGTAATTAACTTTGATTGGTGTGTATATATGCATATATATAAAAAAATCACGAATATATTCAAGATCTTAATTATACTAAAACTTGGGATGTTCAAGAACATTAAGATCCCAAATCTTAGTCTAATAATTAACTTATATATACCAAATTAACATGAAAGTGTCATTTTTACATATGTGTATGCATATAATATCATACCAACTCTCTCAATATATAAAATTAAGTTGGTTAATAAGATTTTTTTTTTTCTGATAAGCTTAATAGGAAAAATTATTGACCTTAGTTACCTTTTAATGGAGCAACAAGTGAGAAGCTTCTTAGAGGGGGATTTGATCTTCTTTGTTTTATCTCTTGAATCTAAAATATATAATTTTTTTTTATGAATTATTTGGATTTTGTTTGGTTGGTTTTAAGAGAGTGAACTCAAACCCTAATTGGAGATAAAGAGTGACTGTCTCTAAGGGGAAAGTTAGAGAGAGAAAATAAACGGAGAGAGAAAGGATATGATCAGAAAGAGAAAGAAAATGATTCAATGAATTAATATATTGAGGTATTTTAAAAAAGAATTAAAAGAAAAATACAAATTGGGCTCAATTAATTGAGGACCTAAAATAGTGAAATAGAAAGGAATATTTCTGACCATACCAAAATTGTATTCCTTTTGAATAGTTTTCAATTATCATCTTACCAATATATATAATATATTCAACTATCATATATTATATATGTATAATATTATGTGTATAATTCACTCCTGTTGTTTACAAAAATAATGATAATTTAGTTGAGATATGGAATATGTTTTTTCAATTAATTAAAATAATAAGTTTTCTTTTTTCAAATAATTAGTTGATTTAACTGACTAAATAATTTAGATGATATGTAAATTTAGATGATTTATGTACTTAGATTAATCTTTAATTTCACGTGTGAAGTTAATATTAAACTAACCATCAAATAATCGTGAATTGGCAACCAAAATCACGGACACTTGAACACAAAATTTGATGATATTTTTTGTATGATTCACTAGGTTTGAAAAACCTTAGAAAAAAAAAATTAAGGTCGTTTGTTTGTTTTGCTCATAGTGCTGTAATAAAATAAAATTTAATTTAAAAAACATTAATTTGGGATGCAAAGACAACATAACTGTTGAAAACTGTGGAGAATCTGAGCAAATCCAACATGTACACTGTCGTTTCTTTCATTCAATTTTACTGTTAATATATAGTATATATACATGTATATAACTCCCTCTGATTTTACACTTCATGTTTCGGACAAAAAATATTGACTTTTAATAAATAATTTTATTGACTTCGAATAAACATATTTGCGTAAGATTTTTTTAATAATGGTTTAAAATTTAAAGTAATTTTCAATAGATGATTAAAGTTATAATTATTTTTAGATGTGTATAAGTAAAATTAAATATTTTTCTATATTAAGAAAAAATTAAACAACATTTGTTATACAAAAAAAAACAATAAAGTATAAAAACATTTGTATGGTAAGCTAAAGACAACTTCAATAATCATGAAAATATATGTGAGTACATACAGAGATATATACCCAAAAAAAGTATAATTGACATATATATTAATATATATATATATATATATATTTCAATTGATATACATNATATACATCAAATTATTCAAATATTTAATTAACAAATAATAAAAGATGATAAAGTGAGTGTATATGAATGCCTGAAAGACACCAACATATGTAAGTGCAATATTTGGTAGCATGTGCGTAGATTATACCAATCATTCGTTCATATAATCAAATCAATCATTGGCCATTGGTTACTCATATTACTTTATATGTGTAAACAAAAAATATATAATTAACATTGAATAAAATAAAAAAACAAAGCATGCGTACCAAAACTTCTATATGTATAAATTAGGCCATTAACATAAAGTCATTATTTGTGGATGTATATTGCATAGGTGAGAAAGAAAAAAACATTTGAAATAATATAAAAAAAATATCTTGAAATAATATTAAAAAAATATATATTAAGAGTACTATTACTCTTGGAGACAAACTATTACTCTTGGAAGACTTACTCTTGGAGACAAACTCTGCACAAAAGTATAAAATAAATAGTAACGCTGATAATAACAGTACATGTTTCAATATCAGTATGTATATAACAAACAAATATTTATTTTCAACTCAATTTGAAGTTGTCCATAAAATTACATTTTCGCCATTCTCTTCAATAATTTTTATATTTTATTTTTAATAGGTTGTGTGACTTACATTTATTTACACATTACTTTCTTTTTTTTAACTAAAAATTATTTATGAAAAAATAAAATCAATATGCTACAAATTTAACGAAAAGCTACACTTAATACAATTTTGTTTTAGTTGGCACGAATATACATTTTTAAAGAAATTTTCATTATAATATTCATATTATAAATTCCATTGTTGGTATATAAATTAATGATGATAAATTATTTTTTAATCAATTAAGGATATAAGATATGATGGATTAAGCATTAATGCGGGTCCTATTTCAACTACTTTTTTTTCTAGACTAAAATAAGCTTAGATCTCAAATCTATAACAAAGGGGGAAACTAAAGGTACTTATAATTTAGGGTTTGTGGATTGGTTGTTGAAGAAAACTTATACTACGAAATTGGTCCCAATACAATCATTAGATACGCACAATTATTTGATCCATTTTTTTATTAATTAATGAACCTCTTTTCTTAATACATTATATTATGAACTCAAACTAAGACCATCTCCAATGGAACTCTATAATAGAGTTTTCTATTATAGAGTGAAATTTCACTCTAATGGAACTCTATTTTTTACTCTATTTTAAAGTGGAATTTTTTTATTTACATAAACATCCTTTAACTTTTACATTTATCTAATTTTCTATATAAAAATTATTATATTGTTTTTAAGTATTAAATTAATACAAACTAATGATATTAAAAAATTATTTGTGTTCAAATGTTAATTAAAAAAATCCACAAATAACATTAATTAAAATAAAACACATAAAAGAAATATTTTGTTATGCAACAAGAAGCATGTAGAAAAGATGTCGAACGTGCATTCGGAGTTCTCTAATCGTGTTTTGCAATTGTAAAAGGACCGGTTCGGTTTTGTAAAAAAGAAGTGTTGCATGACATAATGACTACATGTATAATCATGCATAATATGATCATTGAGGATGAGCGAGATCTTGGTGCGCCAATTGAAATTGAAAGAGAAGTTACATCTCCGGAAGTCGAAACAGTGGAAAATGATCATATTAGATTTCAAGATTTTCTTGGTCGGTTTAAAAAAAATCAAAGATAAAGAAGCTCATTATTCACTTCGAAATGCATTGATTGATCATTTATGGGAAAAA
>KE153472.1:504772-531049 GCA_000411095.1 Aethionema arabicum
TATAGAGTTACTCTATAAATAGAGATTACTCTATAATAGAGTAAAAAATAGAGAGATACTTGGAGTTGCTCTAATACGTTTAAAAATTAGTGGCGTCAAATCTTCTTTTTCCTCAATTTTGAATTTGTAGAACACAGATTCATATTATATTTTTTTTTCTTAAAATCATAAATCAGTGCTAAACTACGTGTGTAAGATCATCAGCTTTTATTTTATTTTTATACATGTAATTCACAAAAATGACATAATTAGTACAAATCAATGTTCAGCTTCCGATTCACTTAAACCAAAATTTCGGACATAATATGAATCTAAATCTAAGATATTCTGTTATGTACAAAAATGTAATTATCAATAGAGGATTAACTAAGAAATTAGGGTTTAAGGAGTGACATGAAAATAATCTCTAATGGTCCGCCGTTTAACGGAGGAAGGAGGGTTTCTGGTGAATGCAGTTTCTGGTGTTCTTTCGCATGGTTTATCTTCTTCTGATGTTGATAATGATGATGATGAAATTGATGATGATGATGATGATAATAATGATGTTTTCTTCATCTGACTCTCTGGGGTTTTGATGATGTCAGGCATAGACTGATCATTATCATCTAATGATCGCTTTTGTGGAGTCTCAGGTTCTATGTTCATCTGAAGTCTTACTTGTTCAGCTTCAGTGTTTGACAGCGCAGTTACTCTGCGGTTAACTCTAGACACAGACATTGCTGCGTTTGAGCAGCGGTTGTGTTCTATGTTCCATAGTCGAACCTAGTAATGAAACAGACATGGAAGTTTTCAGTTTTGGATAAAGACGATATGATACACTCTAATCATAAGTTTACTGCTTTTACCGTGAAATCATCGGAAGCTGTTACTACTTTCCCAATCTCTGATGGGGACCAATCTACTGCGGAAACTTCAAAGTCATGGCCTTGCAAGATTAAAGGATCTGCTTCAGGTTTGTTCACCTGAAATTGAAAAGTTTTTTTTAAGTATGTGTGATCTTGCTGGATCATGGATTTGTTATAGAATATCAAACTGAGTGATAGAGATTTCACGAACCTGCCATATGTATGCATTTCCGTCACTTGAGCCGCTCAAAATGTGTTTGGCGTCAGGACTAATCATTGTCTGGAAACAGAGGATTAATAGTGAGTGAGCAGGTGATAACTGTGGTGAATTTCGAATAAAGTGGGATTGAAGATATTACCCTTACGAAAAAGGAATCTATTCGGCACCCAGTGAATGATTGTACGGGTCCTTTGTGAAGCTGCAGCATGTTGTATAAGTATATTCTGCAATGGATTAACATATTTGATCAGAGATTTGAGGAGTCGTTCCCAAACCGTCACTGAAAAATCTATTGAGTGTGAATGTTAGAATTCTCTCACCTGTTGTTCTTGCATGATGCTGTGAGAAAGGTTCCACTTGAGTCCTGGGACAAGGATACTATACCATGTAACCTCTTTTCCTGAAACCACCAACAAAGAAAAATAGGATACAGATTAATCTAGCTTCTATCTGATTCAGTTTAAAATGGTTAAGTTGTTCACTTCTAAACCATTTAGAGGAAACATGTGAGAATATCACAGTCTAACGATGGCAGCATCATACCTTTATGTTTGTTAGGTCTGATTGTGGAGATGCTTGAGCACAAGGAACTGTCAGCTTCCTTGCGTCCCAAAATTTCAGGGCGCTAAAACAACACAAGAAAATAAAGCAAAGGATGTAAACAACGTTGCTAAATGCTTTAAGGAGGGAAGACTGCCTTCCAAAAATGCACTATATTTTGTGAAAGTACCTATCTGGTGCTCCAGCTGTGGCAATTGTTATCTCATCTTTGAGATAAAGAGCAGAGGTAATGCTTGATGAAGCAGCCTGACAACATGAGCTTATAAGCAGACGAGAGAGGATAAACTAGATTAGACTGGATATGTCAGCATTGAGCAGGAGTTAAACCTTGCTACGTCTGATTCGTTTGGAAAGTGTGGACAGATGAGCTCCTTTAACCATGCCAGTGGAGCTGTATGAAGGTCAGAACAACTATCAAAATGGTTTGGAGGAAAACGCTACAAAAACCCCTCACAGCCAAGTTTAGATAAGGGGCTTACTTTATGACATGTTCCTCTTTGTGGGAGCTACTTTTACATCTTAAATCCCATAGCGCAAAGCATCCATCTCTTGAACCAGAGACGAGAAGGTCTGCAAGCAGCAAAGTTAGACCAAACTTGACGGAAAGTATCAATTGGTTTGAAGTTGAGGAGATATTTGCAAGACACAAACCAGAATTTGTCGGATGTGAACACAGGGTTTTTACAGTTCCTGTATGCCCTCTAAGGACTCCAGTACACTTACTTTCCTCTACATCCCATACTTTAATCTGCATCCATGGAAAGAACAAAATATCTCATTTAACATCTTATTTATGTTTGAAGAAAGGGCATTGCCATCTTGACCTCACAAACTAGGCAATTGTGAATATACTTACAGTTTGATCACCAGATGCAGTCAGGATACAACTATCTCCCTGCAAAATAAATACGATTGATACCAAGTCAACATCAAATAAGCTTTTCTTGATTCTGGAAAAAGAGTCATGAATTAAATTAAACAAATGTAAGGCGCACCTTGATCCAGGAAATGTCAAAGATTGCATTATAATGAGCAACCCAGTCACGAAATCGGGAATTCTCTACACAATTCAATTTTAAACAAACACAAATCAGAATTCTATGTATCCCAGAAAGTTTAGGGTTATGAACAGGAAAGGCAAAATACCTGTATTTTCTTGGCGAGATGCGGTAGAGGCAAACTTCTTACCAGAATCAAACAAGCTCACATGGCCATCCTCATCCGATACGGCGAATATCCGATAATTCCGGATTTCCTGTACGTTTACCCAACCGATAATTCTAATTACTGGCGAGCACAATTAGGGTATGGTTTTCAAAATCCGGTAAAATACACTACGAAATCAGTACAGCCAGCGAGAAACTCGAATTACAGTGAGCAAGATTCAATCTAGGGTTTGAGTTCCGTAAAGAAACCACTGAACCAGTAGTCATTCGCTTGAAGAGAAAAAATCGGTATTAAAATCATACCTTACAAAACGATACGGCCAACGGCGGGGTCCGAATCCCATAGTGTTCCACAGCAACACCACCTATTTCTCTGCAGATCAGCTCGAAATCAGCGAAAAACGGCCGCTTCCTACCTGGACCCAAAAAAATCAGAAGATGTTAAAACTCGCCCTCCTCGTCAAATCTTCAGCTAAAAAAACGCACGAATTTGAATGCAAACATCTGAACAAACCTCGTAATCCGTCGAGCTCTCTAAGTCCAACATCCGTGAAGATGGATCTAGAACCCAAGAACTCCATCGGCGATTCTCTGCAGAAAGGGAGAGAACGAGAAATGGGTATACAATTGGTCGGTCGTATTTTGCCGCGGAAGCAAAATTAAGGTTAATAATATGTGAAACCGGCGGGATTTTATTTTCCATTTTTTTGATAGTTTTGTTTTAGGCGGTGCAGTCTCTCAGTTAGCGGGAAAATTAATTTTACTCAAAAGTATTTTATTTTCACCTCTTAATGAATAAATAAAAAGTCCATATATTAAATCTGTAAAGCCCATTGGCTCTCTCATAAGGCCCATTAAATTTGGATGATCACGCGTCTTAAATGACGTCATTCGTCCTATTTTATATATATACATAAATAAATAAGCTTTGGAGAAAAAATAAATAAATAATAAGATATGTAATATATGGTATAATATATTGACGACAAAAAAAAAAAATGGTATAATATATTGATCTCATTAATTAATTTAAAAGATAAATATGGGGCAGATTATTGTAAAGTATTTTTTTATAGTGAAAACAAATATTTAATATAAAAACAGTAATAAATTGCCCAAATAATAAAAAAAAATCTGGAATTTTTTATATACAACTCACCTACTACTAGACAATTACCAAAAAATTGGCGGGAAAAAGAGCCGTTGTAATTTAAGATTCTCAAAACTATGGCGCCTAAAAACTAAAATAAAAAGGAAAGAAAGGCGGTGGTTACGTAGTAAATTCCAATTATACCCTTTTCCTCTGCTTCACTTAAATCTTCCTCTGAAAGCTTTTCTCCTCTTTTAGTAGAGCACCGTACGAGTCTCTGTTTCCAATATCTCATAAGTCTCTCTTGAATCGAAGCAAAACAAAGATGGGTTTTTCGAAGAAATCTCAAGTAGGGAAAGGATTAGACAGCGATGGTAGAAAATGGGTCATAGCTGGAATTTCGATACGAGCTTCACTGAAGCCAGTAAAGACAAAAGTACGAGTACCAGAGAGAGAAGCAGAAGACGGAAGTCAACACTACGATTTTAGTGAAGAGAACTGCACCACGCCGACGGCGAAGGAAACGAAGATTCCGGAGAAATTGAAATGTCCGCCACCACCGTCGAGGAAACGCCGACCGGCGTTGAGGTGTCGGAGCAATGTTGTTAGAGAGTATTTTACTCCACCGTCTGATTTGGAGACTGTATTTATAAAAAGAGATCAAATTTTGAAAGAGGTTTGATTCTTAAATTGATTTTGTAGTCCTCTATGAACAGATTCATAAGCTATATATGTCAATTCAAGAAATCTGTTTACAATTTCCATCCCATTTGGGCAAAATAGATTTAGGGTATAAGATGATTCATATTTGATTTTCTAGGGTTTGATGACATCTATACGTCAAAATCAAATCTTGATCTTTATTTATGCCTGATACACACAATTATACTAAGTTGCACATCTCTTAGTAACATTGACCCTAAGCCCATTTCTCATACGAAGAACAAGACCAGGAACTGGTTCTATCTTCTGCCCTTTAACCGCTTCAATTTCAAACTTTTGCAATATCTCCACCACTACAATTTTCATCAAAATCATAGCTAATGGCTTACCAAGACAGCTTCTTGGTCCAGCATTAAAGGGCAAGAATTTGAAGGAAGGTTCATGTCTTAAACCTCCATTAATACCACCACTCTTTGAAACCCATCTTTCTGGTTTAAACTCACAAGCATCTTCTCCCCACACAACTCTCATCCTCCCTAGTGCATAAAGAGCAATAACAATCGTTGAATTCGCCTTAAGTCCATGACCACTTAGAAGCACATCTGGTTTTATATTAGACTTGCGCTCAAATGGAATTGGTGGGTATAGTCTCATTGCTTCATACAAAGCTCCATGTAAATACACCAACTTCTCAAGATCCATGAGATTCTTGTTAAATTCTTGACGAATCTTGGTTACAACTTGAGGGTTTTCAGACAAAAGCCAGAAAAACCAGGTAAGTGCAGAAGCAATTGTGTCTCTCCCAGCTATAATGAAAGACAAGATGGTGTCTTTAAGGAATTTATCATCATCTGGATTCAAAACTTCGTACTTGGTTCTGTCTAGCTTTATATAAGACGTCAAAAGATCTTCAGCTTCTCCATTAATGGACCTCATGACCTCTTCTCTTTTATCTGTAATGTATTGTGAACATACACGATCAAAAGTAGCTTCAGCTTTGATCAGCTTCTTCTCTAATCCCAATCCCAACCATTTTTGCAGCTTCCACAAAAACCTTGGCTTAAAATGTCTAGACACAATCACTTCTCCAGCATCAGTAAGAGCTTCAGCAAACTCATTCTTTGACGTTTCGATAGTTTCAAGATCAAAACCGGTTATAAGAATCATAGTTGTATCAAAAGTGAATCTCCTGAACACATATTGCAAGTCCATGACTGTTCCTTCCTCTGTAAAACGGTTAAATAGTGGTATAAGTCCGTTCTTGAGTGTTTTTTTAGTGGTGCTCATCGCAAATCTTTGAAACCCTTTATTGTGTAGATTAGCTTGGGCAGCTTTCCTCATATTCTGCCATAACTCAGAATCTGTATTGAAAATCACATTTTTGAAAACATCAAAAACTTCTTTAAATTCGGTACCTTTATGGTAATTTGAGAAATTTGAGCTTAATATATAGTGAATATTAGCTGGATCGACTGTGATTAACATATCCATTCCAGTAAACCATGGACCTTTGAATTGAAAAGTCAAATTGGAGTTTTCTAGAAGCTCTACCAAGTAATCGTAGATCCGGTTAAGGACCATGTACAGAGCTGGAAGCATTCCGATAACCGGCCAGTTTCTTGGAAAGGTGTTATGTGGTTTCTTGATGAGGAAATAATGGAAGATGATAAAGAAAAGAATAGCTATGGAGACTTCAAAAAAGCTTATTGAGGCCATTAGAAAGAAAGAAGGTTGTTTTGTGATGGTTTCTTTGAGAGAACGATGAAGTTCGTTTATATAGATAGATTATAACCGCTTCAAACGCAGCTCAACTACTTCAAACGCAGCTCAACAGCTTTAACCGCACCGCCCTTTGTACGACCTCATTTATTAGAGTTTCGTGTGGATTAGAAACTGGGTGGAATGGAGGAAAATGTTTATCGTTTCACTTTCATTAATCTTACCAAATGTTTCCCTTTTGCATATAAAAAAAAGGACAATGTATGGGTTGTCTTACTGAATTTATTATATTTGATTGGTACGATAATTAGTCACGTAATTATTTATTAATGAAAATGACACTACTAAATAGTTGAAAATGACATCTAATTAGTTACCTAGTAAGTTCAATAATAGTACTTAAATACATAATTACTTATGATATCTTATAAGAACAGGTTAAATTTCGTGAAAATATACAAAAATAGCTATAATACTAAAGAAGACGCTCTTTATAGCAAGCTTCTAGTAATTTACATTATAATATTTTCTTAATAGCTTATATGTAAATATTTTAATTTACTCAAATTATTAATCCAAAACTATCCTTCTTATTTGTATCGATATTCAGGTTAAAACTAAGGCTAAGTTCAATGCAGAACTGATAAAAAAGATCCAATAAAAAAAAATGAATGAGAGAGAAAGAAGAGAGAGAAGAAGGAAGAGAGAGATAAAAAGAGGGAAGAGAGAGAGGGTTCCTGCTAAGTGGTAAAAAAATCCTATCTAAACACAAATTTCACTTTTATAACATATAAATCTTTTTTTTAATATTATTATAATATTAAAAGCTTTTATGAAGATCCCCTAGTGTCACCATTAAATTTGCCCTAAGGTCGGATCTGAATAAATTGATATCATACTTTATGTTAGAATTTTACATTGTAGTGTAATTAAACAATTAGAAAACCGAATAAATTGAATTCGTTTAATTCTGGTCATTTCGAAGATTAATAACAGGAAAATTACAAAGAAAAATTAACAACTCAGCTAAAAAAAAAACTCACCTACTACAAGAAAATTACAAAGAAAATGGCGGGAAAAAGAGCCGTTGTAATTTAAGATTCTCAAACCATGGCGCCTAAAAACTAAAATAAAAAGGAAAGAAAGGCGGTGGTTACGTAGTAAATTCCAATTATACCCTTTTCCTCTGCTTCACTTAAATCTTCCTCTGAAAGCTTTTCTCCTCTTTTAGTAGAGCACCGTACGAGTCTCTGTTTCCAATATCTCATCTCTCTTGAATCGAAGAAAAAACAAAAGATGGGGTTTTCGAAGAAATCTCAAATAGGGAAAGGATTAGACAGCGATGGTAGAAGATGGGTCATCGCTGGAATTTCGATACGAGCTTCACTGAAGCCAGTAAAGACAAAAGTACGAGTACCAGAGAGAGAAGCAGAAGACGGAAGTCAACACTACGATTTTAGTGAAGAGAACTGCACCACGCCGACGGCGAAGGAAACGAAGATTCCGGAGAAATTGAAATGTCCGCCACCACCGTCGAGGAAACGCCGACCGGCGTTGAGGTGTCGGAGCAATGTGGTTAGAGACTATTTTACTCCACCGTCTGATTTTGAGACTGTATTTATCAAAAGAGATGAACTTTTAAAAGAGTTTTGATTCTTAATTCGATTTTGTACTTCTCTATGAACAGATTCATAAGCTATATATGTCAATTTAAGAAATTTGGGCAAAATAGGTTTAGGGTATAATTTCTAGGGTTTGATACCTATATGTCAAAATCAAATCTTGATTTTATTTATACTTGATACACACAACACAATTGTACTAAGTTGCACATCTCTTAGTAACATTGACTTTAATCCCATTTCTCATATTAAGAAAAAGACCAGGAGCTGGCTCTATCTTCTGCCCTTTCACCACTTCAATTTCAAACTTCTGCAATATCTCCACCACTACAATCTTCATCAAAATCAAAGCTAACTGTTTCCCAACACAACTTCTTGGTCCAGCATTAAAAGACAAGAATTTAAAAGAAGGTTCATGTCTTAAACCTCCACTCTTTGTAACCCATCTCTCTGGTTTAACTCACAAGCATCTTCTCCCCATACACTTCTCATCCTCCCTAAAGCATATAAAGCTATAATTATCTTACAATTTCCTTTAACTCTATGACCACTTGGAAGCAAATCCGGTTTAATGCTTGAATTCCTCTCAAATGGAACCGGTGGGTATAATCTCATTGCTTCATACAAAGCTCCATGTAAATACACTAACTTTTCAAGATCCGTCACAGTTCCAGTTCTTGATAGATTCTGGTTAATTTCCTGACGAATCTTGGTCACAACTTGAGGATTTTCAGACAAAAGCCAGAAGAACCAGGTTAGTGCAGAAGCAATTGTGTCTCTTCCAGCTATAATGTAAGATAAGATGATGTCTTTAAGGAATTTATCATCGTCAGGATTCAAAATCTTGTACTTTGTTGAATCTAGCTTTATATAAGACGTTAAAAGATCTTCACTTTCTCCATTAATGGACTTTTTGACCTCTTGTCTTTTATCTGCAATGTATTGTGAACAAACACGATCAAAAGTAGCTTCAGCTTTGATCATTTTCTTCTCTAATCCAATTCCAAACCAATTCTGCAGCTTCCAGAAGAATCTTGGCTTAAAATGTCTACTCAAAATCACTTCTTCAACATCAGCTAATGCCTCAGCGAACTCATTCTTCGACAATTCGAGTGTTTTAAGATCATAACCTGTTATAAGAATCATAGTTGTATCAAACATGAATCTGCTGAACACATCTTGCAAATCCATGACTGTTTTCGTCTCTGCAAAACGGTTAAACAGTGGTATAAGTCCGTTTTCAAGTGTTGTTTTAGTTGTGTTCATTGAAAATCTTTGGAAATTTTGATGGTGTACAGTAGTTTGAGCAGCTTTTCTCATGTTTTGCCATAACTCTGAGTCTGTGTTGAATATAACATCTTTGAAAACGTCGAAAACTTCTTTAAATTCAGTACCTTTGTGATAATTTGAGAAATTGGAGCTTAATATATAGTGAATATTAGCTGGATCAACTGTGATTAACATATCCATTCCAGTAAACCATGGACCTTTGAATTGAAATGTTAAGTTGGAATTTTCTAGAAGCTCTACTAAGTAATCGTAGATCCGGTTAAGGACGATGTAAAGACCTGGAAGCATTCCGATAACCGGCCAGTTTCTTGGAAAGGTACTGTTATGTGGTTTTTTAATGAAATGATGGAAGATGATAAAGGTAAGAATAGCTATGGAGATTTCAAGTAAGCTTATTGACGCCATTAGAAAGGAAGGTTTTGTGTGTGTGATGGTTTCTTTGAGAGCATGAGGAATTAGTTTATATATACACATATACTAGAACCGCTTCAAACACAGCTGTAACAATTGGTGTATTTATTTGTCAAAAAAAAAAAATACAATTTTTTAGTGCATTTCTCTTCTACTTAGATTTTTTTTCAACCGATTTAATGGATGATAAAAGATAATGTAAAATTAAAAATACTGGCAAGCTGACATGGGTTTTAATATCACCTAAACTTGGGAGCCATAATTGATAAGATAATATATATATACTAGTATTATTTTCACTTTTATTTTTGAATTAAAATCTAAAATAGTTTAAAAAAACAATTAATCTTTAATGATTAATTTATCGTCAACTCTTTCACAATTAGTGGATGATAATAAAAATAATGTAAAATTAAAAAAGTTCTGACACAAACTCACGTTGCTGCTTATAATACTTGAATATAAAATTATTGTAAAAAATCATATCATATAAGATCAATACATATATCAGTCCTCTTCAAAAAAACTCATCAAATAAACGATATTCATATATTTTCATACCATCAATGGATTCTAATTCAGATGAAATAAAAAACCCTTCTCACACACATCCTCTCATCCGGAAGAAGCATAAAGAACTCATTGATTGTGACTTATGTCAAAATAGTATACCATCTTTATTGCTATTGACAAGCTTTCAAATGTACAGCTGTCACGTTTGTGGTCTAACCATTTGCCAATATTGTGTCAAGAAACCATTTCTTGTAGATCCTGAAAGATCTCATGAACACCATCTCAATCTCTTCACAAATCTCTCTCTTTCCTGTACTTGTCTTGCTTGTGGAGTTAGTGATCTCAAAACACCTCTTTGTGTTTGTATCCCTTGTTGTTTCATCATCCATCGAGATTGCGTTGACTTACCTCGTGTCATTTACATCAATCGTCACGATCATCGTATCTCTCATCTCTATTCTCTTCTTGTCAAAAACAAGAAATTGAAATGTAGAGTTTGTCGTAAAGATGTTGATAAAGATTGTGGTGCGTATAGTTGCTCCACTTGTTCTGATGATTATGTTGTTCATTCGAAATGTGCGATTAATAGAGAGATTTGGGATGGGAAAGAGATGGAAGATGTGCCTGATGAAGAAGATCCTATAGAGCTTATACCATTTAAAGAGATAACAAAAGGTTTAATAAAACATTTCTCTCATGAACATAATCTAAAGCTTATTGTTGGTCATGAGAGTAATAAGCATTGTAATGCTTGTAGTCTTGAGATCTATTTTCTTGATCTAAGGTATGAATGTGAACAAGAAGGTTGCGGTTTCGTGTTACATGAGATATGTGCTAATCTTTTGAAGAAGAGAAGACATC
Source organism: Aethionema arabicum (assembly GCA_000411095.1). NCBI lineage: Eukaryota > Viridiplantae > Streptophyta > Magnoliopsida > Brassicales > Brassicaceae > Aethionema > Aethionema arabicum. The sequence goes on from KE153472.1 coordinate 515,734, forward strand.
CTTCGTATCCTTCTAGATTGATTTTATTAACGGGTACATCGATTTTGGGTGTGTTTCAATGTCGATGTTGTAATCAATTCAGCAATGGATTCGCATATGTTTATCATGACAAGCGTAAAGATACCATAGAGTTTAAAATCGATGTACAATGTGGTTCGATTCGCGACGGATTTATCCACAAAAGTCATCCTCATGGGGAGTTAGATTTAAAAAAAGGTGATAAAGTTTGCTCAAGTTGTGAAAATATTGAAGAATTTACACTTAATTGTTGTGAATGTGAAAGTTTCAGGTTATGTTTCTGTTGCGCTACTTTACCTTACGAGGTAAAACACAAGTATGATCAACATCTTCTTACTTTATGTTACGGTGAAAATACTTTAAGTAAAAGTATATATTGGTGTGAGATTTGTGAAACGAAGTTAGATTCAGAGAAATGGTTTTATAAATGTGAAGAATGTTGTACAACTCTTCATATAAATTGTGTATTGGGGAGAACTCCTTATGTTAGATTTGGAATAACGTACCAAAGTAATAACATAAAATGGGAAGTTATGGTAAATGATTCAGCTTCTCGTCCGATTTGTCAACGTTGTTGTCGTCGTTGTCAAGGTCCTTCGATTTTTAAGACCAAAGAGTTTATGTTTTGTTCTTTTCCTTGTTTAACTTCTGCTATTAAGTATAACTATGGAGCTTTATCTTACATGAGGAAGGAGTATGAAAAATCAAGACTGCCTCCTCTGGAATATGCGGAGTTTGATGATAGACTAGAGACCAAGACCAACCCGGAATATTACGGCTGGGAAAAAAACCAGAACCGAAGAACTGAACGGAATCAAACCGAAAAAAGAGGTTCGATTACGGTTCCCGTTCCAATAAAAAGTATTTATTGAATTTTAAATTTGAAATCTATAGATATCAGGTAACAATCAAATCTGAAGGGAGATCTTGTAGCTACCCGAAAATATCTATTGAATACTCAGGTCTACCTGGGATTGTGGACCTTAATATGTATCACGAGTTTTATTTGTGTCTATTCCCGAAATTAAATTAAATCAATGGTATTTTATTTTTATTATTTACTTTATATTTAAAACAAATGATATATATTTTAAATAATTTTTTTGAACAAATATAAATTAACTAAAAATATATAGTAAACATTTTAGTTTTTAATCGAAAGGTCAGAAAGTATTCGTGTGAAATATGCTAGAGAAGAGATTATTCGAAGAAGTTTTTTAGGCCTTCTCCATTGGAAACATCAAAAAGTCTAAAAAAACAAGTTTTTTGGATCCAATTAGTTAAAAAAGTAATATGTTTTGTATACTTGGAGAGTAAGTGTACAAATATCTTTTGACCAAACAAAAAAATATTTTTTTTTAAAATAATTTTAAGAGATCTCCGATGGAGATGTCCTTAGAGACATAAAAATCGATTTTTTCTTTTTTGTTCGGTTTTAGATGTTTGATTTATTGTAATTTTTATATTTTATTTGCTCCATTTGGATGAAATATATAAGATTTTTGTATACGATATTTTTATATAATTCGATCGATATATAAACTTTGAAATTTTACAATTAGAATCAAACTAAAACAATTTTTGTAATATAATTGAGCAATACCCAACCGAATAAATTGAATTCGTTTAATTGTGGCCATTTCGGAGATTTGTGAACTTTAGGACTTTGACGAAAAAAAAAGAACTATAGGACTTTTGTTGCAAATACTAAGTAGTAATTATATTACGGACTTGGACAAAAAAAAAAGGAATATGTTATGGACCGCTAGGATTTTAATACAAATGCGAGATCTACCGTCAATTGTTTTGGTTGATAAGATCCTCTACCAGCAGGAGTACAGTAGTGTAAGAGCATTTGGAAGTGATTTAAATGAGTCTCTCCAACTAATAAAATATTATTATTTTTATTTAATTTTTAGTTTAATTTTAAAAAAGTTTGATATAAACCAATAATAAAATGATACGTAGAAAATGAATCTTTTATCTAGAGCTCATATCTCTCAAATGAGAGATTCACTTGATTTATTGTAATTTTAATATTTTATTTGTTCGATTTAGATGAATTATATAAATTTTATACTATATTTTTGAACTTTGAAATTTTACGAATTAAAACAACTTTTGTAATGTAAATGTACAATTAGAAAACCGAATAAATTGAATTCGTTTAATTGTGGTCATTTCGAGGATTTTTGTGAACTATAGGACTTTTATTGCAAATAATAATATATTACGGATTTAGACCAAAAAAAGTAATATATTATGGACGGTTATGATTTTAATACAAACGCGAGATCTACCGTCCATTTGGTTTGGTTAATAAGATCCTCTGCTGGCGGGAGTACAGTAGTGTAATATATACTAGTATTATTTTTACTTTTATTTTTTAATTGAAATCTAAAATAGTTTAAAAAAATAATTAATCTTATAATGATTAATTTATCGTCAACTCTTTCACAATTAATAATGGATGATAAAAAAATAATGTAAAATTAAAAAAATTCTGACACAAACTCACGTTACTGCTGATACTTGAATATAAAATTATTGTAAAATCATATCATATAAGATCAATATATACATCACTCCTCATCAAATAAACGATATTCATATATTTTCATACCATCAATGGATTCTAATTCAGATGAAATCAAAAACCCTTCTCACACTCATCCTCTCATCCCCAAGAAGCATAAAGAACTCATTAATTGTGACCTATGTCAAGAAAGTCTACCATTTTTATTGCGATTGAAAAGCTTTCAAATGTACAGCTGTCACGATTGTGGTCTAACCATCTGCGAATCTTGTGTCAAGAAACCATTTCTTGTAAATCCCAAAAGATCTCATCAACATCCTCTTAATCTCCTCACTAATCTCTCTCTTTCTTGCACTTGTCTCGCTTGTGGAGTTAGTGATCTCAAATCACCTCTTTGTATATGCATCCCTTGCTGTTTCATCATCCATCGAGATTGTGTTAACTTACCTCGTGTCATTTACATCAATCGTCATGATCATCGCATTTCTCATCTCTATTCTCTTCTTGTCAAAATCAAGAACTTGAAATGTAGAGTTTGTCGTAAAGATGTTGATAAAGATTGTGGAGCGTATTGTTGCTACACTTGTTCTGATGATTATGTTGTTCATTCGAAATGTGCGATTAATAGAGAGATTTGGGATGAGAAAGAGATGGAAGATGTGCCTGATGAAGAAGATCCTATAGAGCTTATATCATTTAAAAAGGTTGGAAAAGGTTTAATAAAGCATTTCTCTCATGAACACAATCTAAAGCTTATTGTTGATTATGAGAGTAATAAGCAATGTAATGCTTGTAGTCTTGAGATCTATTTTCATGATCTAAGGTATGAATGTGAACAAGAAGGTTGCGGTTTCGTGTTACATGAGATATGTGCTAATCTTTTGAAGAAGAGAAGACATTCGTATCCTTCTAGATTGATTTTATTAACCAAAACATCGATTTTGGGAGTGTTTCAATGTCGATGTTGTAATCAATTCAACAATGGATTCGCTTACGTAGGTCTTGGCATCACTAAACTTAACATAGAGTTTAAAATCGATGTACGATGTGGTTCGATTCGCGACGGATTTATCCACAAAAGTCATCCTCATGGAGAGTTAGATTTGAGAAAAAGTGATAAAGTTTGCTCAAGCTGTGAAAAAATTGAAGAATTTACACTTAATTGTTGTGAATGTGAAAGTTTCAGGTTATGTTTCAGTTGTGCTACTTTACCTTACGAGGTAAAACACAAGTATGATCAACATTTTCTTACTTTATGTTACGGCGAAAATCGGATAAGTAAAGATGAGTACTATTGGTGTGAGATTTGTGAAACGAAGTTAGATTCAGAGAAATGGTTTTATAAATGTGAAGAATGTTGTACAACTCTTCATATAAATTGTGTATTGGGGAGAACTCCTTATGTTAGATTTGGATCAGCGTACCAAAGTGATAACATAAAATGGGAAGTTATGGTAAATGATTCAGCTTCTCGTCCGATTTGTCACCGTTGTTGTTGTCGTTGTCAAGATCCTTTGATTTTTAAGACCAAAGAGTTTTGGTTTTGTTCTTTTCATTGTTTAACTTCTGCTAGTAAAGATTACTATAGAAGTTTATCTTATATGCGAAAAGAGTATGAAAATTCAAGACTGCCTCCTCTAGAATATGTGGAATTTTCTGGAATAAAAGTCGTCCGTGTTCGAACTGCTATACCGATATTTAATTTGTAATAGCTAATAAAACCGATTTGTAGTTTGAGAGATAAAAAAGAACCCGAAATAGTATCGAAGGGTTCTTATGAGAGACTTTCATATGAAAATAATAAAAATATTAGATTAATATTTTATTTGTTTGATTTAGATGAATTATATAATTTTTGTATACGATATTTTTATGTAATTCGATCGATTTATATACTTCGAAATTTTACAATTAGAATCGAATTATTAAAACAATTTTTGTAATGTAATTGAACAAATACCAAACCGAATAAATTGAATTGGTTTAATTGTGGTCATTTTGGGGATTTGTGAACTATAGGACTATTGTTGCAAATACTAAACAGTAATTATATTACGGACTTGGACAAAAAAAAGGAATATATTATGGACGGCTAGGATTTTAATACAAATGCGAGATCTACCGTCCATTGTTTTGGTTGATAAGATCCTCTGCTGACGGGAGTACAGTAGTGTAATATATCTTCGGCTTCTCCTCGAGGGTTTTAGTCTTTTAGGGCACAGTTACTAAGGAGTATAGAGTTAACCCTGTCGCCGCTCCTCCTCCTACGATCTGCTTTTTTTTGTTTAAAGCTTCGCTTCGCTCTCACTGTAACAGGGAGGGTCTGAATTCGGCAGTCATGGACGCTTATGGAACGGAAACGGTTCACGACGATGAATCTCACGGTGTTACACCATCCGAGCAGGTTGAAGACGAAGACGACAAATCTCAGCCTCAAGGCGGTGGCATCGATAGCGCTGGGTATGTTTCTTTTTAATCTTTCTATTGTATTTCAATTGGTCAGGTTCGATTCGTTTTTAATGCATCGGGAAGATTTGAGATGGATAGAGCGTCGTGGTCTCAAGATTCTGATTTGTTTCGCTTAGTTTCGTGAACATCTGGCTTGCTAGGGTTTGCGGTCTGATTGATTTGAGGTAGAAGGTTAATTAAATTAGATTATTGCTTCGTGCAAAATCAGCTAAGCTTTGTTTCCTTTAGCGTAATCTGAGGTGGAGAAGGTTTAGATCTCCAGCTTATGTTATGTAGTGATTAGTACTTATACAGTGTTTCTGGAATTTGTAGAAAGATTTTTGTTGGAGGTTTAGCCAGAGAGACTACTTCAGGTTAGCTCTTGTGTTTGGTTGCTACATCGTAAGAGGTTAGATCTCAATGTTGTCGTAAAAGCTCAGGACTTCAATTTCAACTTCGATTTCTTTATGCAGCTGAGTTCGTCAAGCATTTTGAGAAGTACGGAGAAATCACTGATTCCGTGATAATGAAGGATAGGAAAACTGGACAGCCTCGAGGATTTGGGTTTGTGACATACGCTGACCTCTCGGTAGTTGACAAAGTTATCCTGGACACTCACATCATCAACGGGAAACAGGTAAGACTGAGACTCTTGTAGCTGAAAACTTCCTTAAAGTGTATGGTAAACTGTTGATCTTATATCTTGATTTCGCTCTCCAGGTTGAGATTAAACGCACGATACCTAGAGGATCTATGAGTTCCAATGATATTAGAACCAAAAAGATATTTGTTGGTGGAATTCCTTCATCAGTAGATGATGGTAAGATGGTCTTCATTCATCTCATATTCTTGTGATTTCCATTGAATCATCTGTAGTCTGTTTATGAATTTACTTATCCGATTATGGGATTTTTGTTAGATGAGTTCAAGGAATTCTTTATGCAATTTGGAGAACTGAAAGAACACCAGATTATGCGTGATCACTCAACTGGAAGGTCACGCGGGTTTGGTTTTGTTACTTATGAAAGTGAAGATATGGTCGATGAACTCTTGTCGAAAGGAAACAGAATTGAGTTGTCAGGAACTCAGGTATTTGAACTCACACAAAGAAATATTGTTCATCTTCATGGTTTTATACCTAACGAAAAGCTCACATCTTTTCTTGCTGTTGTATTGTATGGTGGATAATTTCAATAGGTAGAAATAAAGAAAGCAGAGCCAAAGAAACCAAACTCGGCTCCACCTGCACCAAAGCGATTCAGTGACTCACGCTCTAGCTTTGGTGGTGGTTATGGAGATGGTTATGGTGGTGGGTATGGTGGTACAGGCGGTCCTTACAAGTCAGGTGGTGGTGGCTATGGAGGTGGTCGATCAGGTGGTTATGGAGGAGGATATGGAGGAGGAGAATTCGGTGGTTATGGTGGTGGATACGGTGGTGGAGTTGGACCATACAGAGAACCATCTCTAGGATACTCCGGTCGTTACGGAGGAGGTGGAGGTGGCTACAACAGAGGTGGTTACAGCGGCGGCGGTGGTGGAGGTTATGGTGGCCCACCTGGTGACATGTACGGAGGCCCATATGGTGGACCAGGAGCTGGTTATGGCGGACCAAGTGGCGACTATGGTGGTGGAGCAGGAGCTGGTTACGGTAGTGGTGGACTTGGTGGCTATGGTGGTGGTGTTGGTGGTGCAGGTGGGGGAGGATATAGAGGTGGTTATGACATGGGTGGTGGTGCTGGTGGCTATGGTGGTGGCGGTGGCGGCGGCAGTGGTGGCTCATTTTATGGAGGAGGAAGTAGAGGTGGCTACGGTGGCAGTGGCGGTGGTAGTGGCAGTGGCCGGTACCATCCTTATGGAAGGTAGAATATATCTCTATAAGCTGCTTCTCTGGTACAAGACCAAGTGAGAGGTTGGTCTAATTTGTAACATTTGTAAACCTGATAGCTTCTCTTGGTTTATTCCGGTTAATTTTATCTTTGGGCTTACAAATCAACTGGTTTGTAATAGGATTGCTAAAGTTTAAATGAGAACATATACCCAAAAATTCGAACCAATTTTTAATTTAATTTAGTCAATTTTAATTTTTTTTCATTTTTATATCTTAAATTTTATTTAATTTATAACCGTTAAGTAAACCAATAAACTTTAGTTTGGTTTTGATTTAACTGATTTGGTTCTATTCATTTGTCTGTGCCTAATTTGTATTCTTCTCAATTTGTTCACAATCACTTCATCTCTTGTTTTGCATTGGTCGGGTGGCTAACAATTATTTTTTTTACTAATTAATAAAAAATAAAACGATCAATATCATTAAGTTATCTAACTTCACCGAATACAAGTTACAACATCCCACAAGAGTATATAATTCATGTTGATATTTGGACCCCATTGTGAAGTGTAATAAAGTAATTAGGGACCCATTTGTCACATCGAAATATTAATGCCCACATTTATATTATCTCATAAATTATAATTTTATCAGTATAGGTACAATATTTTTCTAATGAATGTATACATATGTGGCTTTGATCTGACTAAAATTATATTGATTTGAGATAATTACGGTACTACCCTCCCCAAGAAACCTGGCGGGCGACTGGCTTTAGTAAGCGCAGGATAATAAAATGCGCCGGAGGATGACGACAGGCGTCGTCCACGTGCTGTTGCCGGGAGTTCACGTGCGTCCATGTGAAGCTTTGGGGGCGCACCTCGGTCGTAACTTCCGCTACCTTTATTAAATTAATAATCAAAATTTTAGTGTAATTTTAAATAATTACCCTTATTAGATTATCCGTATTTTTCACACCATTTTATAAAAAAAATAGTTATCATTACATATAACAATAGTAATAAAAAAAGTTATAGATATACATTAGTTATCTAAATTTTTTTCATACAGAGTTAAAAAAAACAAATTTTAGTGAAACGAGTTAAATAAATTAATATATTTAATATCTGATGTTTGTTAAAGACTTTTCAAATAATTATCTTACTTCTGACAAAAAAGAGTTTATTGATATAATTAATGCTATTAAAAATTTATTATAAGTGGTTCAATGCACCGGCCCATCTCAAATTCTTAGGAGCAAAGGTCTCGTGATTTAAATTAAATGTACCAACAATATTGCATTGGTACAATTAATATCTAATGATTATGATTCCATGTATAATCCCATGGCATATACAATAGAAATATAGTTTTATACTAATCAATAAAACAGAAAATTGGATAAGCTTTTGTCGCATATTTATTTCATATCTTATATTATTATAAAAACCTAATAGTTTATGGTCCTAATGCGTTAGCCAATCCAACATAGATTATTAATTTTAATGAAATGAAATGATAAACACTAACATAATTAGCATACACTATGAATTTTATTAAACTCGAATTAAACATTGGACTTAAGATTCGTGGAATATGCTCTGAATTAATGTGGACCCTGTATTTAATTAGCAACACTAAACAAACTTTATAGCATAAAAAAACAAATACATTAATCCAAAAAACCATACACATTGAGTGTATAATATAATGTATTAACTAGTGCTTAGAAGCGGCCTTAACTTACCCTACTTAACACAGTAATTACTAATAAACCATTTAAATTAATAGAAAAAATTAATTAACTACAATTAAATTAAAATATTAAAAAGCAAGAAACAAGAAACATTGCTTTTGAGGGAACATCGCAAGATCGAGAGACTAAAAAGCTGTTTCAAATTTTTTTTCCATTAAACGACGAAAGCTTCGCTTATTATTTTTGTTCTCCTTTCTTCATTCACCTGAAGAACACCAAAAAAAAGAGAGCAAAGAACAGAAGAGATTTATCCCTTCTTCTTTAAATTTTCTCTCTCTCGGAGATTGATTGGATCGGATCTTGAGAAATAAGGATTTTAATCGACGTGTTCACTTCAGTCTTCCACTGAGGAATGATTTTCTTTCTTTGAATCGATTTAATTTGTATATGATCAGGTTTGTTGTTTTCTTTCTTCTTCTTGTTGTTTTCTTCGCGTTTTCTGGAGATTTTTTAAAATCGGAATTGATTATTTGCTTGAAATGTCGCGGGAAAATTACTCAGTCGTTTTCTTTTCGTTGCATTTTCTCGGCGGTTACTTGGAATTGGTCGTTGATTGAGTACGCAAACCCTAATGATTGATTTGGGATTTGAGTATTTTGGTTTGATTCAGATGAATCGTGTTTTGGTAATCTTTGCTGGTTGCCGTTTTTTGAATATATATATACAATGAAGAGAAAAACTTAAAGCTACTTTTTAAAATCTTTTCTCAGGAATTACGTCGAACACCTTCAATGGATTCATCAATTGATTGTGTTGATTCATCGTCCAAGACTAGAAATCCGCCAAGTGTGTCCAGAGGTGGTTCACCTTCATCAAAGACGAGGAATCTTCCAGTGAAGTCCCAAGGTTCTACTATATCTTTTTCTGTTGAATCGAGAGATGGAGCTACCGAGAAGCCTGAGTCTGTAAGCGACGCGAAATCGGAACCGCCATTAGCGACGTTAAGACCAGAAACTTCCCCTGAAGTTATAGAAAGTCCTGAATCGTCTGTTTCGGCTGAACCGCAAACACCAATTTCGATTATACGTATGAAGAAACAATCGGAGCCGAGATATTACCCAAGCCCTACGAACACGTTCTACACAGCGCCTCTCTACACAGAAGCCAAGCAGAGTTTCGCCAACACAGAAGTCAGCGAGTGCGCAAGCACCAGCACGGTGGAGAGACTACGTGACAGTGGCGTCGGTGTAGGTGGCATTGATCTGGAGAAGACGGGTATATTGACTTACAGAGGCAGTACGGGGAGTGATGTCAGCGACGAGAGCAGCTCGAGCGGTTTGAGCAACGCGGCTTATAAGCCTCATAGAGCTAACAACGATAAGCGATGGGTTGCGATCCAGGAAGTTAGATCGAGGGTGGGGTCAGCTCTGGAGGCGAAAGACTTCAAGCTGATGAGGCGACTTGGAGGAGGTGACATTGGGAACGTCTACCTAGCGGAGTTGATTGGAACAGGGGCTAGTTTTGCCGTGAAAGTTATGAAGAAAGCTGCGATAGCAGCGAGGAAGAAGCTTGTGAGGGCTCAGACTGAGAGAGAGATACTCCAATCACTTGACCATCCATTCTTGCCTACGCTTTATTCACATTTCGAGACGGAGAACCATTCGTGTCTGGTTATGGAGTTTTGCCCCGGCGGTGATCTGCATTCTCTCCTGCAAAAACAGCCTGGAAAGTACTTCTCCGAACACGCCGCGAGGTAGAATCTCTCACGGAGTGGAGACTACGTTTTCGACTCACTATTTGTTGAGATTCCAATTTCTTGTTTTTTTGCAGATTTTATGTTGCTGAAGTTCTTTTGGCCATGGAATATCTACACATGCTTGGGATCATATACAGAGATCTTAAGCCTGAGAACGTTCTTGTTCGAGAAGATGGACATATTATGCTATCAGATTTCGATCTCTCACTCAGATGTGCAGTCTCACCAACACTTGTCCGGTTTGCAACCACAACACTTGACTCCAAAAACTCTAGCTATTGTATCCAGCCTACATGTATTGAGCAACCGAGCTGCGCTATTCAGCCTGACTGCATCCAACCAGTGTGTTTCACTCCCCGTTTCTTGTCTTCCAAGAATAAGAGCAAAAGCAAGAAGAAACCAAACGACACATCCCACCAAGTCAGACCGCTACCAGAGCTAATCGCCGAGCCTACTAGTGCTCGGTCCATGTCGTTTGTAGGGACGCACGAATACTTAGCACCTGAGATCATCAAAGGAGAAGGCCATGGAAGCGCAGTGGACTGGTGGACTTTTGGGATCTTCCTCTACGAGCTTCTCTTTGGGAAAACACCATTTAAAGGAGATGGAAACAGAGCAACTCTGTTTAATGTAGTTGGACAGCCATTGCGGTTTCCTGAGCACCCAAATGTGAGCTTTGCAGCAAGGGATCTAATCAGAGGCCTATTGGTGAAAGAGCCGCAACATCGGTTAGCTTATAGGAGAGGAGCCACTGAGATAAAGCAGCATCCTTTCTTCCAAAGTGTGAACTGGGCTTTGATCAGGTGCACTAGTCCACCTCAAGTGCCACAGCCAGTAAAAGCCATGGAGAATCAACATGGTCACAGTATTCGTCATGGACGTGGCAATAGTCATGGTGGTCATGTTAAGCCTAGCGTCGATGTAAAGCCTTCGGGTAATTATTTGGAAATCGATTTCTTTTGATTTCTATCCAAACGTATTATCAACTGCGTGATAATACGTTTTGGGTTTCTAGATTTTGTGCTGATGTGTCTTTTCGTATCATATATTTGACTGTTCTACTACATGTGACACGTGTGTTGTACTTAATTTTCAATACATATATCAAATCCCTTTATTGCAACTATATTAATTTTCTTCTTAATGTTTCTCATAATTATTGATTTTAATGGTGAAATTGGAGTAATATAATTGTGTAAAGTTCAGATAATTAGCTTGTAAAAATGGAATTAATAACGTGTGGCGTTCTTAATTGAGAGTTAAAATTGATCATTATTTTCTAAAGAGTAACTGTCTGTCACTTAATTAGTTTGACGGGCGAGTATAATTGGTAGGTAAGTTGCACACGATTCCCTTGGTGAGCTGGGGGTTAGTTAAAGGTTTATGTCACCGACATGTTACTTTAATTCGGGCCCATTTGGTGTGGGCTGCGTGGGGAAGGAAGTGACGGTTGTTCAGATGTAGAGATTTATTTTAGAAAAATGATAAAAAGACGATATAAATGATAACGAAAGTAACGCTATCATTTCGATCGCTTCGCTTCTTTACGTCTCTTTCTAGTTGTTTCTGCGAATTCTTAGAATTCAGAGGTAGGAAGAAGATCTGGTACTCTTCTATGGCGGAAGTCGAGAACATTAACGCTGTGCCGGCTTCCCAAGATGAGCTCTATGGATTTAAGCGGAAGGAGATGTACAGTGGTAGCCTCGCTGGCTCCGTTGGTCCGTACGGTCGTCATGTTTTCCTGTGCTATGAGAGTCACGAGACCTGGAAACCTCACGTTGAATCTGAAGGTCTTCCGCAGCTTTTCGCTAAAAAGTTCAAGGAACGCAAAGCTGATTTCTCCGTTGAGGTACACAAATGTTGGATTTGTTTCTCTCTCTCGTCTGAAAATAATGTTTTTAGGTACTGAATGTTGAATGTTCTGTTGTTGTAGTCGAGACTGACTGTATGCGGTGGAGGTGAATCGGATGGAGATGTGTTGATTTTCCCGGAAATGATCAGATACAAGTGAGTATTGATTCTCTGCGTTTTGCGCTTTAGTTTTCGCCGAAATACTTGAGTAGAGCTTGGCTGCCTTGTTTTGGTTTGCTTCGTACTTTGAATTTGGGGATAGTCACAGCTGGTCTAATTGAACTATAGATGCTCACCATCTGGGCCCTCAAATTAGAGCTATGATTTGTTCTCCATGAGATTTGTATGCCAAAATCCCCTTGTGCAATCAGGCTGTTGAAATGTGCTTATGTTACTATGTTAACATTCTCGGCAACTTATTACTCAGCTTCGTTTTTTGCACTTGTTGCTATCTCTGGAGATCTTATAGCTTTGTGTTTTATATCTGTACACTTATCTTCTTCTTGTTATTACTAAAGGGCGCTTAAGGACACAGACGTGGATAGTTTTGTCGAAGATGTGCTTGTGAATGGAAAACCTTGGGCCTCTGGTATTCAGGAGGTGTTAACAGGCTCCTTCGTATTTGTGTGTGCTCATGGTAGCCGTGACAAGAGATGTGGCGTTTGTGGACCAGAGCTTATGGAGAAGTTTGAACAGGAGATAGGCTCACGTGGACTTTCAGACCAAATATTCGTTAAGTCATGCTCTCATATTGGTGGACACAAGTATGCCGGCAATTTAATCATCTTCAGCCCTGATTCAACTGGAAATATTTCTGGCCATTGGTAAGAAATTTGTCAAATCCCACTTGCTTGCATGACTCAGAAAAAGAAATAGAACTATGATAGCTTATAAGTAAATGATCTTGCTATGTAGGTATGGCTATGTGACTCCAGATGACGTCCCTGCAATGCTTGATCAACATATTGCAAAAGGAGAAATCATACAAAAGCTTTCGAGGTCTGTTTCTCCCTATAAATATCAAATGCTGACATGTTGTTTGTATTTTGAAGCAAAACCGTGACAATACCTTTAATGTTTCTACCTTTTCTAATTCTTGGATGCTTTAGGCTCAAGAGTACTATATTATTATTTTAAAATAGCTGACATCGTTAGGTATGAATGATCTTTCATACATCTAAACCCAAATATTATATTGTTTCAGAGGAGAGATGAAACTACCAATCTCTGCCGAAGTTGAGAAGGTAGATGAGCACAAGGTCCCAAACGGGAACACTGTAACTGATGAGCACAAGGTCCCAAACGGAAACAGCATAGTGGAGCGTGAACCTCTGGAGAACAAAGGATTCACAGGTGGTTGTTGCCAAGGTTCAAACGGGGTTTCATGTTGCCAAGACCAAACTCCAGAGCCAGTCAAGAAACAAAGATCCACTAAACCGAGTTGGTTCAAGTCAGTTGAGAAAGAAGAGGTTTTCCTAGGAGCTGCCATGGCTGGAGCTATCGCCACCATAGCTGTAGCTTACAGCATTTACCGGAGGTCAGGTTAATGAACACTCTTTTACCATTGAAAACAAACTTCACAAGTATTAAAGGGTAGACACATTATAGTAAAGAACACAAACAACATCTATGTAGCCATTATTTGGTCTCACTACACAACTATGTTCTAGTCAATACAGTGCTAAGAAATTCACTTCTTTAATCTCGTTTTGGTTTTATATGGTAGATCATTGCAATTTGCTGTACCGGGAAATTGAACCGGTTAATAGTAAACCAAACATTTATAAACCGAAAAAACCAAAATCCTGGTCAAAGGTACAAATCTGCCAACAAGCGACTCTATTAGGCCCAAAACTGTAGGTCAGGCCCAAATCGGTTTTCATATATTTGTGGACAAATTCTTTTATTTAATATTTTAGATTAAAAATACATATTTTATTTGTCTTTATCTTTTTTTTTTTTTTTTTTGTCAAACTGTCTTTATCTTTTTTACATGGGTGATGGTCACAATTTTGTCTTATATATGTGAAATGATGACGGAAAAAAATCAAGTCAAATCTCTTCCTCTGATTCTCTGTGGTACCTACTGCAATTGTTATTATTTTTTAATTTCTTACTGTAAATATAAATAGTATGATATAAATAGAAATTAAAAGAAGAAATTGACCTAGAAAAAGGTGAAAAAAAGGCTGCAAAGTACACAAAGGACGGTCGTAAGTAACAGGGTCCTACCTGTCCCATGAGTTAATTGCATCACCGACGAGATTTTCTATTTGCTAATATATATAAAAAAAAGTCTCTCGCATTTCATGTGTAAATAGTACATTTTAATAAACTTAGCTTCAACCACCCACTTACCTTAATTTTTAATTACTTATGTTTATATGGAATTATTATAATTTGATGAGATTTAAACCTAACAGTAGTCTAGTTAAAACTATGTAGTTTGAAATATGATTGGTGTAGACTAACAAACAAAAACTTAGACTTTTTATAGAATTGAATAATAAAATGAGTTCTAGAAGAATGGTGCCTTTTTAGTTGAACATTATATGAAAATGATTATTTTTTGTTACCTTTTTGATTTAAAAGGATAATCAAGTGGACTTTTTAAAGATTTAATTTTGTTGTGGAATACAATTATATAAATTCTATATGCATTTACCACTCACTATTATAAAATATGTGAAGTTGTACTTATTTTAATATATTTTCAATGATTTGAAATAACACTTATTCGGTTGTGAAATTTATAAACTTTAAACTTAAAAGTACTTAAAAATATATAGTTTTTTTTTTGGAAAATAAAAACAGATTACTTTATGTTCCCTATATATACACTTACCACAAAATTAATTTTGAAATAATTGAAAAAAAAAATCACAAGTAAATTAGAAATCTTTAATATCCCCTATATATTATTTGAGAAGCATATTTAAATACAACGTTGGTTTGTAGACCGTGGCACAGGAAAAATAATCACTAGAAAAAAATATTGGACCGTTATATTTATTTATTTATCTATATTATACTTAATCATATTATCTTTATAAATATTATTTATTTATTAGGTTAAAAAAAATCCTATCTTCAATCTTAGTTAGTTTATATTCCTTAGTTTCTTTATTATTTATGTATTAGGTTCTAATTATTATAATTTATTAAAATATTTTATTGTTAGGA